>JBAKGM010000200.1:32121638-32138321 GCA_037177215.1 Asparagus racemosus | reverse complement strand
CCCGACTAATTAGGAATACGTTTAACCTGTTAATAAGGAAAGTGGGTCGATATTCATAAATAAAAGTTTATTCGGTCAGTTTTTTAAAATAAAAAATAAAATGAGTTGGTTTTGAAAAAAAGTTCAATATATGAAATACACAAAAATTGAACAACAAAGGACCAAATCTACAAGCCAAGACACAAAATAGAACAGAAGACCTAAAGGGGCAAAGAGGTACGACAGTGCAACAAGTTGGAAAGCGCACGTTTTCAAAATTTAAAAGCCAATACAATTCAACTACTATATACATAATAAATACAAAGTAAGAAGAGATCAAAGACGACCAAACTAACTTCATTTTAAAGATTTTACTTTGCTACATTCTTTTGTTTTTTCTGAAGGATTTAGATGATTTAGTTTATTACTATTTATTTGATTTTCAACTCGATTTCGCTCCGCAGCCATTGTTTCGTTAAATAAGCTTACATATATTTTTTGAAGTAAGGACAATGTTGCAGTTTAGATATGGTCTTCAAATGTTGTTAATTGATGGAAGTGACTGGTAAGAGACCCACTTTCGTCCTATTTTGTTTGTTTTATCTAAAGTCTCATATTGGCTAATCATTTTTCTGCTCTTATTGGTTTGACTTGTAAAGGTTATTATTTTCGTCAATAGAAAACGCTCATGCCATCGTAGTAAACCGTGTGTGCGTTTTTGTCAATAACTCAACTTACCAAAAGAAGAGGTTTCAGATGAAGCAGCCTTCCCTATAGTGCACACTTTGAGATATCCAGAAGAATTATGGTAGGATTCATATCCTCTCTGCCATAAGAAAATAGTAGAGAGATCACTGCAATATCCAGAAGAATTATGGTAGGATTCATATCCTCTCTACCATAAGAAAATAGTAGAGAGATCACTGCAGTATCACAACCATTAATTTGTTTAGCGGTGGTTGTAATTTGCATTTGAGTTTAAATTAGAAAAATAGTGCAATTCATGAAGATACGATGAGAGTTAAATATGGAATGAATTACGACCACACGCTAAACAAATAAGGGTTATTTGCATATATACTCCTTAAATCATGGGTATTTACCAAACTACCACCTAAATCTTAGTATTTACAAAACTACCCCTCAAATCATCAACTTTGTGAAAAAATACCCCTAAAATTAACAAATCGTCAACTTAGGTGCTAAAATTTAACTATTTTGTTGATAATTTTTACCTTCTGATTGCAAAATAGCTTATCAAAATTGATGATTAATTGCTTGGACAGTAACTTTTTCTAAAATTGATGATTTGAGGGGTAGTTTGGCAAATACTAATATTTAGAGGCTATTTTCACAAATACTCATGATTTAAGGAGCATATATGTAAATAATATGAATAAAAATGGTGGAGATGTTGCCATAATCTCTCTACTTTTTTCAAGTAATAGAGAGAATCCAACTCCATTTGCTCTAGTCTATGAAAATGGAACCAGATTCAATGGAATGAAGAATGGAGAGCAAATAAACGTCTCTCCCCTAAATGCACTCCACGCTTGCCACCAATCTAACTTAAACCACATGTACCAATCATTTGTGCATAATTAAATGCCAGTTGAGTGATGAACTCAACGAGAGAGACAATAACATGCAGGAACTTACAAAGAGTTTAAATAAGAAATAAATGAGGAACAGAGTGATTTGTTGAGGTATACAGTAACATTTCTTTTCTCATCAATTTCTAGCATCATTGTTAGATGCAGAATTAGCTACTCATCAAATACATTAACCATCTAGAAACAAGCGAGTATAACACTGCAATTGAAAGTCTGCTCTAAAGCGAAGCTACTGTCAGTAAGTTAATACTTAGGAAGAGGTAACAGATACATAATCAATTCTAACTATCTGACGGGGTTGGTAGTTGCCATCAGCTGCCCTGATGTTAGATGGAAAGAGCCCCTGAGAAAGCTGATATCCATACAGAAGCAGGAAATTTAGAGCACTAACACAGTGGTGTCATCTGCAAGAAAATAATCATGTGCTTGCAGTAATAATTAAGGTACAACACTAATAAATAAGGGCCATCTTAAATTGCCATCAAGGTCTCCTCCACTGTAATGGATATCTGAGATCTGACACAAAAGCCTCATGAAAATATAGAACGGCTTCACACTCTATTGAAAAATCTTCCACCCTTTTTTCCCATTCCTGTCCCTGCTAAGCTCATTGCAAGAACAGATTTGGAATCAGGCCGCCATTTGAGCTCTTTTAGAACAGTGAACAAGCTTGAAAGGGCAGGCGACACCGCATCATCCCTTACGTTGTTGCATGATACCACTGTGAGACTTTTGAGATCGGCCCATAACAATACCACCGATTCAAGACCTACGGTTGTTAACTGTGAGCATCCCTCTAAAGACAGCAATTTCACTCTCCTGTAAAGAAGTCAAGTAAAAGATGAAATATGTTACACCTGCAGATCCACAAAGCTATATACACAATAAACAGAAAAATATCTTGATTCAAATCCCATGTTAATTAGCTCATGTCTAGTCAGCTAGCATATCTTCACCCTACAGATTCATGCCGAAATGTTGGAAAGGAGGCCCTTCTTTAGTGAAGAATCCTACATACAGCACTGCTATCAGATGGTAATGCAAGAGCTGGTGCAGTTGATTATTAATAAACAGTAAATGAAGAAACGGTGGTACATATTACTGCAATTTGCAAACATGACATCAAGAAAAATCTGACAGCTGAAAAGCATCGGCAGACAAACCATATAACTAGAATGTATGAAATAGAGAAACACTAAGGGGCTGTTTGGTAGGCTGCAACTAAAGGCTTTGCATCTGGGCTATTTTAGCCCAGTTGCAATTGTTTGGTTCACTGCAACTAACCCGTTACAGTTG
The DNA here is from genome assembly GCA_037177215.1 of Asparagus racemosus. Classification (NCBI taxonomy): domain Eukaryota; kingdom Viridiplantae; phylum Streptophyta; class Magnoliopsida; order Asparagales; family Asparagaceae; genus Asparagus; species Asparagus racemosus. The sequence continues at coordinate 32,135,433 of JBAKGM010000200.1, read as the reverse complement.
CAACTAGAGTTGCAAATTGGGCCTCACTTGCAGTATTTAAGTTGCAGCAAAATTGGCCGCAGGTCATACTTGCAAGAGAAATGAACTAAAAGGCCTTTTAAGTTGCAACAGCAATTGCAAACTTACCCATGCCCAACCTCAAAATCCCCGACTCTCCCTCATCCCCTTTTCGTTCTCTCTGCTCATGAGAATATATTGTCATCCTCTTCATCAAAATTCTCAATCGAATCTCATTTTTTCGCAGAGAATCAATGTCAAAATCGTACCTTGGATCTCCTGTGCTTGGCATTTCAGATCGGGGCTCAAAGATTTACTTTTTTGTTGGAGAAGACTTGTCTGCTGAGATTCGTTCCCTAGAGCTAGGGAATCAACAGGGTTTGGTTGGATTTGAAGTAGATGGCTATAAATTTGGGGGAAATCAAGGGTCTGAGCATCAATCCTCAAAATCAAGGGTCCGAGCATCTCCTCAAAATTTCAAAGATTGTTTCTTCATCAAGGTTAGATCTTCAATTTCTATACTTGTTTTTGCTTTTTCTTGATTTCAATTTTTTCTTGCTTTCAATTATTTCTTTTTCTCTGCTTTATGGGTGAGTTGGGCATGAAGATGTAAGAAATTGGGGATTTCTCTGATCAATGGCCAAGTCGGGTATAAAGATGTAAAATTTGGGAATTTGAGCGTTAATGGCAGATTCATACCAAGTTGGGTTGTCTTCATCTTGTTGTTTGCATAATGAGTTTTGAATATATAATTTCTAGCTAATTAGTTCAATTTGGAAGTCATACTTGTCCAGAGCTTAGTTCGTGGGTAGTCTTCATCTTACTGTTTACAAAATGGTAGTTTGAAATCATTTTGAAGCCTTAGTTACTTTTTTGGACATCTAAGACTCCGATCTCATATTTATTACTTAAAATCTAAGACATTTGAAATATTATGTCAAATAAGTGTTATGTCAAACAGGCAGTTTGAGACTAGCCTTTAAGAGAGCATTTTGAGGCCTTAATTACTTTTTTTGGACATCAGAGACTCCAATCTCATATTTTTGTCCAACAGGTGTTATCGAATGCTCTGTCATGATGAATGACATAGTATAGGCAGTTTGAGACTAATCTTTAAGAGAGCATTTGGAGGCCTTAGTTACTTTTTTGGACATCTGAGACTTTGATCTCATATTTATTATTTAAAATCTAAGACACTTGATTTATTATGCCAACCACACTGAGAAAATTCTATGCAACTTTTCTTTTATTTTAAACATAATTTCGACTGTGGGAGACCTAAAGACTCTCACATTAGCTTTATGAGGATATGAAATTAGCTAAAAAAATAATTGGGTTGGTACCTCTCGATGCAGGATAAAAAATATTTGATTTAGTTCAGTTAGGATCAGAAAAATTAGCTAGACTTCAGTGATCTTATCCTTTCTTGTAGTTAGGATTTTATTAGTTCGGATCTCATTTGATGTTATCTTCCTCTTTAACTAGGATTCTATTTTATTTTTTGAGCTTACTTTGTACTTTTCTTTTAAGAAATGGAGAGATGGTGAAATACTTTTGCGAAATATTGCATGTGAGTTCCAAAAGTTTTACCATGTGAGTTGCTATTTTGGCATGTGAGGTGTCAAGTGTAAGGCCTAAACTTGTATCTTTTGTTTTTATCTAAATCCCTAAATCTAAAATAAACCCTTCTCCAAAAATCTCCATCCATCCTCCGAAATCAAAATAATCAAACAAATCCAAATTTAAATAAAATGAGACAACCCCATGACTTTTAGGTCTTCGATGATGCCTTCCAACTTCGACAACCATCAGTTGCCCATTGTCTTTCCTTCCCATCAATCTAAACACATTCTCTTTAGGTTATAATAAAATAAAGTTATGTAAGATTTTCTTCTATATTTGTAATGTTGTACAAAGTGTTCGTCACTACTGGGCACCACACCTAGCGCCCAACTCCCAAGCACCATGGCGGGAGCCTAATATCCAACTAGACATTTTAGTGTCATTTAATTGTTTAAAATATAAAGTGTAAAAGTTATCGAAAAAGTTTCCAACTGTTTGTCACCGCAGCACGCATCGGTGTCTATGATTGCTTCTACTAAGCACAGACAAAGGGCAATAATAAAAGAGAAGAATAACCAATAAAGAGGAAGAAAAAATGTGGATGAGAAGAAAATAGAAAGTCTAAGAATTGCAACGGAAGAATGAAGGAGAAGATGAGAGGAGAAAGGGGAGGAAGAAAAAAGAGAGAAAGAGGAAGAGGAAGATCATGAAGGTCGAAATTAATTTGTAAATATTAAAATAAGTTGTAATAATAATAATAATAATAATAAATATTAGACAAATTACATTTTGAAAGTCTTGATGGTCGTCGAGACTTAAGACAATGGAAGTTCGACAAACGGGGAGAGTTGGGAAATACAACATGCAGAGAGGAGAAAACAGGTTTCTTCTCAAATTAAAACCTAGCCTCTCTTTCAAGTTTCAAATAGTTGATGTTAGAACTAAAGTTAAGACAAACAATTATATTCATCCATTAATATGCTTAAAAAGGTTCTACATAGTTTGTGCATGGTGTAGGCTTGTATCCTACTTAAACAATGCATGCCCTCTTAGATGCTCCTCGTGCTTAACTGGGGACACATAGGTCAAAACTAAGCAACTTGAGCATCACGTCAACCTAAGCAACTGCCTCAACGAACTCCTATGCTTTTTGAAACACTACAATTTTGGAAAAAGAAAATGTAGTTTTTCCATTTACCATAATAAGCAATTAACTTACTGGGAGGAGAATCTTCTTTTGCCATAGAGTGCTTAGATTGTAACAAATACATGATACAATTCATAGAGATCAAGTCAGTGATGAAGTGCGTGTAATTTATGTTCTAGGTAGGTGATCAAGACTATTGAGGTAGTTTTACATAGTTTTTTACGTGATGTAGGCTTGTAACTAACTTAAACAATGTGTGCCACCTTAGGTCTTCCTTGTGCCTAATTAGGGATGCCTAAGTCAAATTGTTTTAAAAAACGTGTTACGTAACTCGTTATGTTGCGTTATGTAACATTTCGGCGTAACGTTGTGAAATAACTCAGACACATCATAACTCTACGTTATTACAATATAATATGCGTTATTTCAATTTAGCTTACATTATTTCAATATAGTAGGCGTTATTTCATTATAACTGACATTATTTCAATATAAGTTTTAGAGACTTGATAGTATATCCTTTCTTAAACTTGAAGTAGTTAAGTATTTAATCTGAATTGTTTGTTAAGCATTCATATCTTATTGTGGTGATATCATTATGTGATTGTGAAATTATGAATATGACTGATAAAATGAATGTAACTATGTACGGGCTATAAATTTATGGTTATATATTTGAGACTTTAATTGTGATACTTGCTACTAATATGGATTGTATTAAATTAAAGATATTTTTATTAAATTATTTTTGTACTATGATATTTTGTTCGTACTTCTTAATATTATTATGAACATCTTTTATATTTTTTATAAATTAAACAATAAGAAAACATTGTGTTCCTAACTGAGATGCTATGTTTGAAAATTGTTGTTTGTTAATCAGAGAGGATAAGTTCCCTCTCCTCCTTGGGTCTTATTTTATAGGTTAGGATTTACAAAAGAGTTTGTCCCTAATCAATGTGGGACTAAACAATGTACAGTAATACTATCAACACTCCCCTTCAAGCTAGAGCATAAATATCATATTCGCCACGGCTCGATACTCAGACTCACCTGTAGAGCGAGAGACTATACCCTGCTTCTTACTTTTCCAGGAAACAAGATTTCCACCAAGAAATACACAATACCCAGTGATCGATCGTCTGTCTGTTGGAGATCCTACCGAATATGCATCTGAGAATCCTACAACTCGTGTATGTCCACTATCAGCTTCGGACACATTCTTGGGACCGAGTGAGAACTGAGCGAAGATATGAAAGAAAGATATGACGAAAATAATGAAGAATAAGAAACATAGTGGGCAATAGGATATCGAGAACAAGATCGATTACCCTTCCGAAGGGCAACAGGAAGATCATCCGTAGGCGTAGCATGAAGCTGTGTGGCAACATTGTTACTTGTACTTCAAGTCCTTAGAGGTAGATTCTGGCATAATGGTCGGAGTGGAACGTCGTGTATAAACTTGACTGGTTCAACAAACCTAGGTGGTGGGTCAGCTTGTACAACAGACTCGGAGGGTGCATTGACAGTAGTCTCTCAAAGTATAAGAAAGTCAACATTATCAGGAGAGGATGAGGGTGGTGTGTCAAAGGCAACTCGTCTTGAATTGTTTTCGAAGGTGACATTGGCTGAAACAATATAACGATCCAAAAAAGGACAATAACATCAGTACCCTTTTTGAGAGTATCTAAGAAAGATTCCCCTAATAGACTTGAATCTAATTTTGTCCTTTGAGGACTGTGGTTGCGAATGAAACATAGGGATCTAATGATTTTGGATGGTAAATGAAAAGTGTTGCCATCTTGATACAAAAAGAAAACCGGAGTTTTGTTGTCTAAAACAGATGAAGGCAGTCTATTAATGAGATAATGCAGTTCAGATGGCATCCCCCCAAAATTGTTTCGGAACTTCACTATGAAGTAACAAAGTATGAGCAATCTCTAGCACGTGTCTATTTTTACACTCGGCAACCCCATTTTGTTGGGGTGTGTAAACACAAGATGGCTGATGTAAAATCTCATTTTCCTCCGAAAATTTCATAAAAGTGTTATCAAAATATTCTTTAGCGTTGTCTGTTCTTATAGCGTACAAAACTTTAAAAATAGAGAACACTTCAGAGCAAGTTTTCAACAAGTAAATCCAAATCATACCAGAAAAATCATCCACAAAACTAACAAAATATTTGTAACCAAGTTTTGATGAAATAGAACAGGGACCCCCCCCCCAAATACATCTGAATGCACTAACTCAAACGGGCTGTGGACCCTCTTTTGACTCGACTAGGGTAAGACACTCGTTGATGCATTCCCAGTTGACATGACTCACAATCTAGAGACTTGACATGACTCAAACTAGGAACTAGAGTTTTTAGAACTGAAAATGGACGATGACCAAAACGACAATGCTCCTCAAAGGCTAATATAGAGCTGACACATGCCACCTGATCTAAAGAAAAATCCAGTTCATATCGACCGTTCCTCTCACGTCATGTGCCAATCGTCTTCCTCATCCTAAGTGTCTAAAAGAGAAAATGTGTAGGAAAGAATGTTACCGTGCAGTCTAATGCTTTAGTAATCTTACCGACAGATAAGAGATTGAAATTTGAAAGGAAAACGAGGAAGATATAATACAGATGAAAGTGGAATAGTACTAGTTTTGGAAATACCAACTTCTGCTATAGGTATGGTGGAGCCATCAGTTAATACTACTAGAGAAAAGGAGGTGGTAGGTGTATAGGAAGATAGTATCCCTCGATTCCCAATCATATGATCAGTCGCCCTTGATTCAATAACCCAAGTAAGAGATGACGACTATGTAAGACAAGCAGTGGTTTACCTGACTAGGCTAGTGTGGCTGTAGTAGCAGAGGACTGAGTCTTCTAAAACTATTGAAATAGATGAAACTGCTCAAGCTGACGCCGAGTCTCGTCATCTAAAGGACTCTCCTGTACATCTACATGTGCAGACTGAGGATGCTCGCCCTATAACTAACAACTAAACTTCATATGACCTGTTCTTTGCAATAGTGGCAGTAAATACAGGAGCTATCTCCTGTGGCTCCACGTGAGGTACCTCCTTGACCTCGTCCTCCAAAATGTCCTCCACGACCTCCAGAGCGACCTCCAAACTAACCTCCACCACAAATAGGGAATGGTTTGCTCTATGTAGCAAGTGCAGACTTGTGCACAGACTCAGCGACAATGCTTGCGAATGCACCTGGAACTGCTGATCGCAAGAAGTGATAAGCCTCTGGTAACAAACGTGTGGCAGAGCTCCCAATGACCTATGGGCGTGCTGGAGTATACAACTGTGAGAGAGAACCAAGGAAAGTACCATCAGTTGATCCCACTGGTCATGCATCTTCCGGACATCTGCAGTGATGGGGAAAATCTATCGTAATTCCTCTGCAAGGCGATTAAAATCATCGTAATGCTACTCAAACGTGTGAGTCTACTCGTCCATCTTGCTCCTGAGCAACTCCTGAATAACTTCATATGCCCGATTAGAATGTCCATGGCCTGAGTATAGCTGCTCCAAAAACACCCATACTTGTTTCACTGAACTTCAGTGAATGCATAACTAAAGGACCTGCAGCTCCATCTATTCCAAATCTGATGGAGAAGACTAGTGTCATCTTGCGTCCAGGAGGCAGACACTGGTATTGGAGGATCATCAGTAAGATGATGAGCATTCCCTAGTGTCATCTTGTGTCTAGGAGGCAGACACTAGTGTTGGGTTGAAAAAGTTTGTTTGATTGCTTTTGAAGAAATGGGTTTAATCCCTTACAATCACACTCTCTCGCTTACAGAGTAAGAAGATTGATTTGATTTCTCTTTTGTTTAACGTGGACTCTTGGTGGCGAAGGAATTCTTCCCTCGATGTTCAAGTCGAGATTGCTTCCCGTTGACGATCAGAACAAAATTGCCGGTGATCTTGAGATTGCTGAATGATCTTCTTTTCTCTCCGTGTATTTGTGCCCTGTGCGTGCCTGTCTCTGTCTCTCTTTGATAGCTAATCACGGCTATTTATAAGAGTTTGAGCACGTAACTGGCGAGCTAAAATCATAGAAACGTGGTCTAACTGATGGGGTTATGGGCATAACCGACGTCCACTACTTAACCCACATGCTATCGTGGTCTTCGTGGTCGTTATGACGAGCTTCGCAGGCAAACTTCGAGCTTCGTTATGTCACAACCTTCGGTTGAATGTCGAGCTTCGCTGCACAGGAGAACTTCGGTTGAATGTCGAGCTTCGTTGCACAGGCGAATGTCGAGCTTCGCTGCGCAGGCGAACCTCGGTTGAATGTCGAGCTTCGCTGCGCAGGCGAACCTCGATTGAGTCTTGAGTTTCACTGCGTGGGTGAATCTCGAGTCTCAAGATTTTGCAACTGGGGAGTATGTGACTCTCGTCTTCAGCACTAGATTTTTTTTGACTGTCTATAAGACCCCCTTCAAAGTTTTCAGACTCGAATCAGGTTGTGGTGGGTCTGAAATACTTTGAATTCTCTTAATTACCGCAAACGAGGCTTGTTTGCCAACCTCGTCAAACTTAGCTGTATTACCATATGAAGCTAGAGAAACGAGGCTCGTATTCATCGAGTCTCATCGTTTCGTGTTAGCCTCGATGAAAGGCTAATGTCCATGTGGCGGCTTAGGGACTCGATGTCTGCCAGGTGGCTTTCTTCTTTCTTATTTGAAATTGCATCCGTGGATCTCGTCCGCAGATCTCGTCTCCAGGATTGTGCGAGCGATTTTGGCCGCATATCTCAGTCGTCGATCTGTCTCTTCGAAACTCTATATATAGAATTGAAGTACTTGAAAGGCCGCTTCTTGCTCTTTTCGTCCTTTCCGAACTATTGAAGTTCTCTTTGCACTTTGAAACTTCCTCCCTCATTAGAGATTTCTGCCTTTTCAGCCATGGCCCCGAAGACTGCTGCTGGTAAGGGTAAGAGGACTGTCAGACCCTCCGATACTTCTGCCGCTCCGCCTGCTTTCTCAGGTAAAAGATCTAAAGATCTGATCTTTAACCGTTTTAGGGTTGGTTTTCCAGAGGGAAACGGACCTATTTTTTATCCTGAGACAAAACCCATCTAAAAGGTGGCGTCTTTTGTTCATTTGTCCAACTGCGTTTGCTGTTTTGACAAGGCTCGCCTTGTTTGACTGGTAAGCTTCGTCTTCATTGACGAGGTTCATGGACAGTAGGTCCGCCTGTGTTGTTATTCAAACAAACTTTCACTTAACGAACCTTGAGATTCATCTGAAAGTGATTGTCACGTGAGATCTTGTTTAGCCACGGAACTTCGTTTTCCACTGAGGCTCGAGATTCTTTGTTTAACGAGGTTCACCTGTTTGGCGAAGTTTTTTTTTTTGTTAGACAAGGTTCATTTCTCCGACAAGCGTTGCTGTCAGAGCGACCTTAGTCTTTTGGGGTAGTGACTCAACCCTTGGGCTAATTTCTTTTACCCCTCTTTTTTTTCTTATGTACAGTTGTGCATCCATCTGTCCCTATTCCTCAACGGGGTGCTTTTAGAGTGAATGGTGCTCAAGGTGCATAACCTGACGTTCGCTATTCCTCTCTCAGGGATATCCCTATGTTTGAGGATCGAAGTGAAGAAGCACTTAGACTCCTTTCTGAGCCTTTAGCCCCTACTCTTAGGCGTTTGATTACGGACGCTCCCTTAGAGTCTGTTGATTGAGATCAAATTGAGAAGCATGTCTTCTTGCTCGGAGACGATTCAGAAGATCCCGACTTGCTGGATTTGGGTTCTTATCGGTGGCTCAGGATTGTGGGCCAACGCTATATGTTCTTGCCTGTGATGGAACGTGATTGTTCACTTACTGCTTTGAGGGCTGCCTCAGTTTCTAGGAGAATGAACTGGGATTTAACCTCCTCACAAGATGGAGTGACATGCCCCATTTCTCCCAAGATGGCGCGCAGGTGGACCGCCGCGGTCGTTACATAACTGGTTTGCACCCGGGGCTATTTCAGAGAGAATTCCTCGTCGGCGAATCGGCCGTAGAGGCCAACACTTTTGGTTGAGCTTTTCATTTTTCAGAGAGGTAATTCCCCGCAAAAGACTTCAGGACCCCAGGTTGGTCTCGCTAGAGTTCTTCTCAATGGTGGCCACATGTCACCGAATATATTCTTCAGGAGAATCTCGAGGATCTGTAGAGATTCAGGCTTTATGCGCCTATTAGGGTGACGCAATTTGGTTTGAGGAATAACTCCCACCAATTCTTGGTATTTTAGAATTGTATAATCTCGACACCTGCACTTTCTTCACCCCGGACGGGGAATTGGGAATTCCTCTGCATGAGATGGCTGAGATTTCTGAATTACCGTACGGATGATACCCTTACGAGGAGTATGTTCCGGGGTATAAAGAATTGATGGATTTAGAGAGGGACCACCCCCAAGTAGTTGAGACTTATTGGGAGGTAATGTGCCACTATCATATTTGTGTTTGTATCAAGGGACGCGCTGATAAGAGGGGGAGAAGCTCGTCAGCCACAAAAAGGACCCTGTAGTGCCCCTGGGCCCCCTTGAAGCAGGTCCACTATCGCGGCTTGTGCTTAGCAACATTCCTCTTTCTTACGTGACCTCCTCAGATGAGCACGGTTTCCCGGCAGGGACGACATTTGATACGTACCTTTATCAGGCGGGAGAGTCGATTTCTTTGAAGGCCATGTTAGCAGGGTACCTCATGTTGTGGCTAAAACATATCGTCATTCCTTCCAGTAGTTTTGACATATTGATACCCGATGTGATTTTTCCAGTTGTTTGTATGGCGCACGGCGGTCAGTATGCTCTTCTTCCTGCCATGATCGCCCGTATCCATGGGGGATTGCGACATCTTTGTTACGTCTTTTGTCAGGGTGCTGAGAACTCTAAAGTAGAATTGCCTTACGCTTATCTTATGGTGTGGTTCGTCATGCACTGCCCCACTCTTATGGGTGCGCCTTCTGCTCATGTAGAGAGACAAATTACTCCTTTCATCCAAAGGTTGGAAAATTCTGACTGGAGCAAGCACTACAAGACTTCGGTGCTGCGTGCTCTCCTAGATTACAAGAATTATTCTTTTAACCGGTGCTTTCCTCACTTCTCCGGGGCCAGCTATGGACAAGACTTGGTGGATGAATCAAATGCTCAGGGTTACACTACCTTGACACTTTGCTACTTTTTGTGGCTCATGAACATCTGCCCGGGGTACTTGATTTGCCGCTTCAGTCCTGTATGCGTAATGGAGCCTTATCTGCCATGCCGTTTTGCTCTGGTATGATCGTATGTCGGTAATCCCAATACGCAATTACAATCTGATGGCTACGGCCTAATTGTTGGAGCCATGGTTTGGTATTGGACCGTCGCCAGCGGTAGGGGCGCTCGTTTCTCTCTTCCACAACGAGACCTTCAACCCCGCGTGACCTTCTCTTATTGCAAGTGGCATTGCATAGCAAATGCAGAGATTTCAGACTTCAACATCAACTCCTCGGGATTACACTTGATTCGGCATCGTTACAGGGAAGGGCATACCTCGACCAAGAGCCGCATGCTGGACTAAAAGAGTTCTTACATGCTGAAAAAGACGCCAGCGTCGATGAGTTGCGAACGGATGTTGGCGCAGAAGAATCCCGACATTCTAGCCCTCATGAGACTCAGGAGGAGGTAGATGAAGCTCTGGGTGAAGGCGCACGCCCGAGTTCCTCCCGATTTGACGAGTACAGAAGTGACATTCCCCTCGCTGCTGGAGATGACGAGAATGTTAGGGCTGAGACTGTGCCTGGGGCATCCAGGGGCTTTGTTCGTTCTGATGAGCCATCGGAACATCCTCAACATGAAGTTCCTAAAGGCAGGGTTTCACCTAGGTGATCCGCTGAAATTGTGCCTAAAGAGGCCGGCCCTGTTACGGGTCCACTGGTACGTTAGTTTTAATTTGTCGTAGGCCTTAAACTGTTATTTTGTCTAACTCTTTTTACATCTTTTAAAGGGCAAACTGAGGAAACCGAAGCCTCGGTGCTGACGGCAAGAGGATCCAAAAGGTCAGGGCTCCTGCGAACGAAATGCTTAGCAAAGAGAGCGAGACGAGAAACCCTAATTAGATTTGACGCTGGTTCGAAGTCTGATGACGACGTTCCATTATCGTAGATTTGTATGAGATTAGTCTCTGATCTGAGTGCAACTGCCGAAGGTATTCCTGCTATCGCCGAAAGCGCAACGATTAACGTTGAAGCAACTACGTCCATCATTGTCACGGAACTAATCACAAGGGCCGAAGCTGCTGAGCTTGACATTTTGACTCCGACGTCAGCTGTACCCAATGCTCCTCTCGCTTCTACAACTGTCATCACTGCATCTTCAACTTGTGTTTCAACAATTATTACACCTGTTGGCCAGTTAGAGTCGGTGCCTTCGCCTGCTACTCCCTCTTCTTCTTGTGATTTATCGAAAGAATATGGGGTGTCGATGATCCGGAACAATTTCCTCACCATTCTAAGGGAATCCCCTGCTCAAGTATTGGATCGTGGCGGGGATTTTGCTGCGATTAAAGCAGTGTTGGAGCCCCTTTTGAATGTAATGCAGAGCTTGACCAGTGCCACGACCACATTGCCTTATCAGACACATTTGATAAATGTTGAAGGCCTTTTCATGAAATGGCAGAGTCGCCGTGATCAATCTCCTCTTCCTATGGTTGAGGACTGTGCCATGCAGCTTCTAGGGAGAGGGATAATTCTCAATTTGAGCTTGAGCGTCAAATACTTGAGAAGAAGCAGAAGATTCAAGTGCTCAAGAAGACGGCCGTAACCCTGTTTGACGAGAACAAAAGGGTCACTGATGCTGAGTGAAACCAACAGCTCCTAGTCGACACTTATAGGGCTGCGCTTGCTGATATTCAAACTAAGCTGGCAGAGGCAGAGAGTGAACTAAAGGTTGCTGCTGAGAGACATCAAACCTTAGCGATTTAGTGGATGGAACACTATAACTCCCGTGATTTTTTGATACGTATTTTTTTATATTAAAATACTTTGATACGTATATTTTTCTGATACGTATTTTTTTATATTAAAATACTAAATGGTATTTTACATAATTGGATATTATGTTTAATTATATTTAATGATAGAGTTTACTAGTATTTAGTTATTAATATTATTTGATTAATTATTATAAAATTATCATGATATTTAATCTGTATACTTTGAAACGTATTTTTTTTTAATTTTAAACTACTAAATGATATTTTAAATATCTAGATATTATAGTTAATCATAAATATATTTGATGATCGAGTTTATTAATATTTAGTTAATAATATTATTAGATTTATTGTTACAAATTTTTATGATATTAATCTGTATTTTTATTATTTCATTATGTATTTTTAGTATCAAAATACTAATGATATTTTAAGTGTTCACATTTTGTATTTAATTATATATTTAATGATAGAGATTATTAATATTTGGCTAATGATATTATTTGATTAATTACTACAATTATCGTGATAGTAGATCTGTACTAGGAGCCAAGCTCTAATCTAAAGACGAGAGGCGAGAGATCGATTCCTTTCCCTAGAGTACTAGACTTTAATTCCTCTGAAGTCTTAGGCTTTTGAGCTTTTTTCACAGACCGTTTGGAACTTTAGCCTCGCTGGAAGATTAAATATATAATTAGTAGTATTTTATATCACATGCAATTCACGTGTGATAAACCCTAACTCTTAACCATATATATACATACATAAAATTATTTTTTTTATTTTGAAAACCCTAGCCCAACTCCTGTTCATCTTCTTCCGCCGCCAGCCAAAACATAAAAAAAAAAGAGAAAGAAATCTCTTTCCCTCACCCTCTCGTGCTCATCTCCAACCTCCACCCTCTCTCTCACACGTTTCCTCTCTCCACTCACTTGACCGCCCGCACCAGCACCAGCGCCTCCGCCACCGCAGCTAGCCCTGACCACCCCCAACTCCCCATCTCGCTCCGCTCCACCCCACGCTCCCCACACTCAATCGCCTCCACCCGCATCCTCCATCGCCACCGCCTCCGCCGCCAGATCCCGATCTCGCCGACCCCGCCAGCGCTGCCCCAACGTCTCACCATCGCAACCAGCCAACTCCTCCGCCACTGCTCCTCCTTCCCCGACCGTTGTAGCCCATCTCCTCTCTCTCTCTCTCTCTCTCTCTCTCTCTATCTCTCTCTCTCTCTCTCTCTCTCTCTTCCACACCTCAACCCGCTACCGACCACCGCTCCGGCCAGCGACCTCCTCCGTAACCTCCCGCGCCGCCACTAGCACTGCCACGCTCTGTCCGCTCCAACCCCCCTCTCACCGCGTCGCTGTCGCTTTCCCAGACCTGAGCCACAACCCAAACAGCCCCATCGCCGTCGATCCCCGCCAGCCTCTCCCCCCCCCGCCTGCACGCCCGCCAACACCAGCCACCCACGCCCTAACCATCGCCTCAGCCTCCTCGTCCTCCTTGTCCTCCACCTCTGCCCACGACCCAACAACACCGATCGCAGACCCGAACAGCCCTGACTTCCCGTCTCGACCCACACGACCAGTCCCGTCGACGCCGTCGACGTCCCGTACGTCATCGGCAGCCTCATCAGCAGCCGTCGTGCACGTTCCAGCAGCCATTGTGCACGTTCCAACAGCCATCATGCACGTTTCAGCAGCCCGTCGTGCACGTTTCAGCAGCCGTCGTGCACGTTTCAGCAGCCCGTCGTGCACGATCAACAGCCGTCGTGCACGTTTTAGCCACCGTCACATCGAACCGTAGCCGATTTCGGCCGTAGGCAATACCCTGTTACTTTTGACTCGTAATTGTATTTCTAGAATTTTTCGTATTATCATATGCAAGATTCTATTACCCATTGATTCATATTTACATGTTTTAGAATATTTATAAATCAGTATATGCAAGATTACATATTTTAGAATATTTATAAATCAGTATGTGCAAGATTTCGGTGAATATTCAGTCGTATAAAATTATTCGTGATGATTGGATATCTCAGAATTAATCTATGATTAATTTCGTACCATTTAGGAGTAAGAATGTAATTTTTAGAATATTTTTAGAATTTATTGTATT
>JBAKGM010000200.1:32091790-32113962 GCA_037177215.1 Asparagus racemosus | reverse complement strand
GACAAAGAAATGCTTAAGTTGGTTCTGGTATTTTATTATTTTCCTTTTATTTGGATGTATATTGGGAAGAATTCAAGTATTTCGATATTAATAAATACAACAAATTATAAAATACTCAGATAGGTATTTTAACCCTTGTATCAAAAGTTATTGACCTACAATAAAGATGATGAAATACATAATGGGTAGCATGTATCAAATTCCTAAACTAACTCAGAAAGGCTTAAAATTATTCATAGCAATCTTCCGTGGAAATCTAAGAAAGGAAAGCAAATATAAAAGACGCTTGAGTGCCCTCCCTTTCCCCGACCCTAGTACCCTAAGAATAAAAAACTTCAGCTTTCTTTTAGAACGAGGAGCAAGATGGCCAGTTAAGCTTTTTGAAACCTTTAGTTGGAGTGAAAAAACTACATTTTGACGTGAATTCAAGTTAAAATGGCAACTTATTGCTTGATTGCTGGTCTATTTCACTATGAAAGTTGTTATGAGCATAGCTTAAACAAGTTTTTTTTGGGCATTGCATTATTTAGAAATACAAGTATGTAATTGAGAATACAGGTCTATCAAAACATTCAGAAATTATTGAAGCACTTCAAATTTTGTGGAAGAGAGATTGAGCACAAACATACGACCCATCCCTAGCATCAATTACTATGATGCACCACCAATTATAGACATACATGAATATTTCTACCTTCAAATAGATATCATGGGTCAAATTGATTTATGAACTATGAAAATTTCTTTAGTAGTACGTAAAAGAAAATCAAAAGTTTAGCTTCTGTCAATTCTCAAGCATGGTAGCAGGTCAGGGTAGTCCTCCTCTTTATCCTAAATATTCCATTCCTCATCTTTATGGGTACTTTAAGAAAACTTACCATGTCACACATGAAGAGAAAATTTTCTATTGTAGACGGTCAAAATGTATTTTCACCTAGGTTGTTGATTAACTTGGACAAAAGAAGTAAACGCTCACAGGCTGAACACTTCAAATGGGCCTAAAACCAAGCCCATAACAGATTATGGCGAATGTCACCTGACGGCCAATGCCAACCCTGCCAAAGATCAGATTCTGTTTTAAATCTGAATTCACAAGCAAAGCTCGCTAGCTAAAGAGCCCCGCCCACAACAGTAAAGTGGACCAAGTCTTCCACTTCTAAAGGAGGCGCCCCCACATTCGAGAGACCCTCACTCACGACCATAGTGAACTTCGCCTATGCCCTCTGTGAACTTCGCCAGAACCACGAAGTTCACCCTGTTCGCGAGAAAAGTCGCACCGATCTTCCTTGATTCTGAACTCATTATAGCTTTATGCGTTTACAAATGAATTCAAAATAAAACTCGTCTTTTTATAAGACCGAGTTACAAGGAAAATCAAAATAAATAAAAATTTCAACTTCTCCTCAAAACAAACGCAGAAGCCCATTTATCGGTGTCCTACTTGCGTGGGTTCTTTACCAGTGCTGGGGTTTATCCATGGACTGCCGTGTAATCAGATCCTGTTCAAATCTGAGATCTACACGATCAAAGGGAGTTATTTCATGAAGGAAATAACCACTTGAAGCAAGTGAAATCGACCAAGCGAAGTTATAGCTCTTCTCAGGATCAAAACTAAGTTTGATCCGGAGGAATCACGTGTAGATCTGATCTAGATCTCTTAAACTTCTTCGCTTCGCTACCTTAACGGGTTCGCCGAGATCCCGGATCTAAGTGTAGATCACTCTAGATCTCTCGTACTTCTTTGCTTGACGGGGTCGCTGAGATTCAGATCTAGAATTCTCGAATCTAAGTGAAGATCGCTCTGGAATTCGACAGAGTCTCCCCTTCTTGCTAAAAGTCTTGATCCATGCAAATGAGCCCCCCATCTCATATTTATAGGCTCAAAAAGTGGATAGCCGAGCTACCAAATGGTGGCTCAGCCTTGGTCGAGCCACCAGGAAGTGGCTCGACCACCGAGCCGCCCACGTGGCCATTAGTCCGTTGTTTTCTGAGTCCGGTTGTTTATTTCGTCGATTCCAGAGCCCAGTTTGCTCAGTTCCGTCGATATTCAAATCTGGTTGATTCTGTCTCGTTGATATTCAGTGATCTGAAGCTTCACCATTGAATTTATTCTATGATTCATTGCTTCACTGATTTGCATGCCTCGCCAGCATGCTTCGTGCATTCGTCGACTCGCTTTATGCATTTGCAGCGCGGTTATGTCATCAACGGTTCGTCGTTGCACCATCAGATGGATCGTTGATCGTCTATTCATCATCATGAGTCACGTTCGGGAACTTATAAGCAATTCTCAATACCTATAGATACCCCCTCCAAAGTATTTCAGTCTCGTTTTTTTATAGAAGAGACTAAAATACTTTGGATGTGATAGGCTCAAACCTTTAATTGGCATAAAAAAACCTGAAAATAGCTTCAAGTCTTGATTTCCTCAATTCTTTCAAGTAATCTGGTGCTTTGTTGAACATTTGATAGTGTCACGGTGCTACATTTATTATCTGACCGCTTGTCAAAATCTTGAACCGAAGCTAGTAACTGAGTCTTTGCAAATGAACTCGTGTCGATGAGTTGTTGTAGGACTGACCATCAAACTTGAGATTTCTCTATGGATTCTCCATTTGCAACGCATTGACCGGTGTCAATATAGTTTTTTAGGCTTCATTGGCGGTTGTCGAAATAGTTTATACTCGTATACCCTATTGGAGTAATCATGAGGCTCGAATAAACCGAACCGGATGAAAGATAGCCCTTAATGGGTGATAACTCTTCTGAGTAAATCTCCAGGCCCCTCTGGATGTGTGGGAGGGAGAAGGAATCAATCAGTGGGCCGATTCGGGGATAATTTGGTGCCTGGTTTAGCCCTGGTCTGAATTTTGGTTCATGGTCTGGTTCAGTCCAGTTCAGGGCTGGTCTTGTCTAGTTCAGGGCAGGTCTAGGTTAGTTTTGGGCTGATTTAGAAACCCTAACGCCCCTTCCCTCTCTTTTTGGCCGCCCCCTCTCTTTTTCTTTTGCTTTCTTTCTTTCTTCATCGCCTCATCTCCCTCAAACCCTAATAATCATTAGAGATCCGTGTTTCCTCCACACCCAGGACTTGAATAATCCTCTAAAATCTCAGCTTTTTCAAATCTCTCAGGCCCCTCGAGCTTTTCTTCAGGTAGATCACCATAACTTTTGTATATGCATGAATCTTGCTCTCAAATATAGGGTCTTTTGAAGAGAGATAAAAAGAGATCGAATCGCCACCACCGGGGGGGCTTGGCCTTGACCGAGTCACCCTGGGGTGGTTCAGCTTTGGCTGAGCCACTCGAGCAGCATTTGGCTTTTTTTTCTTTCTCTTTTTTGTCGTTTGTCAAGTCTGATCTCGTCAGATGTGGATCCTGTAGATTTTAACTAGAATTTTGACCGTAAATCCCATATTTCTTGTAGGATTTTGGTTAAAATTTATAGTTTCTCTTTTATATTTCGAGTTTATCTGACTTATTCAATTCTTTTTCAGATCAACATGGCGTCAGGGAGATCATGCGCTCTGAGTGGTCAGCCCGCTACTTTGCTACATGAGAGTGTGCCTCAATCATTTCCTAGTGAACCTCTCTCTTTTTTATTCAACATCTACATATGGCATACCACATCCCCACTTTGTTCTCCTTTGTGAGGTGATTAGGAAGAGCCAAGATCCTCCTTTGTGAGGTTTGACGCTTAAACGATAGGTTTTGCTTGGTCAACACCTATCTTGAAGCAATTAAAAGGGGGTGATTCTATGCCGCGTCGTGCTCCGTAGGACGGGTTATACTATCGCCTTATTTGTGCGATAATATACTTTGCCCTATGAGTGCCTAATGCAGATGGAATCGTCTCACCCATTATAAGGCAGTGACTCTATCTCATAAGTCTACGAAATAAGTTCGACGCGCTTATATTGCCTTTATGACTAAATTTAACGAATATTAATTACTCGTTTCTAGTTGATTACCCCTTGAGAGAGTTTTCATCTCATGCAGTTGATGGCATCGTGGCGGACATTATGCCACTTCTGATGATTCCTCGTCCATTTTGACTACTCCTCAGTTTGCCCCGGGTACGTCAGCGGAGGCCATCCAAGCGATTCATGAGGGGAGTCCCCGCATCCTTTGATAGTTGATTACTGACGCACCTTTTGTGAGAGACACCAGTTCAACTCAGCCTCTAAAGAAAATGGATTACCTATTTAGTTATTCCGTTGAAGATCTAGGTGCAACTTTTATTGAGAGCGAGCAGTGGCTAATAAAGATGATGGAGGGTTTCTATATCTTCCACGGATACCTCGTCATCGGTCATTGACTGAGTTGAAGAGTTAGGCCGCGACTCGGGAGATGTTGTGGTGCTTGATGGAGGAGTGTGATCACATACGTTGCGGGTATATCACCTACCAGGCCATTCCGGGTTTGGATAGGAATCGTGTCATTAGACTGCATCCTGGTATATTAGGATTGGATACACCACCCCGAGACAAGCTGTTAACTGTTGCTCATACCTTGAAGAATCGCCTTGCGAAGCTGGGGCGAGAAATGCCTGCGACCCATCATCGATTTTACGGATGGGATCATTCTTCAGATAGGCATTGGTGGTCTCATTTGACAAATTATGTACTCAGTCGATAGGATGAGATGCTACATGCCTATGGTTTATATGCAGCTATTCGTGCTAGCATGTATGGGCTCTCGACCAGTGCCAACCATTTCTTTACTTTGTTAGAGCTCTATGACCCAGATTCGAATACTTTCTTGACCAAGCATGGGGAGCTGGGATTAGCTCTCTATGAGATGCATCAGGTCTCCAACTTACCTATGGGAAGATATTATACCAGGAGTACTTTCCCTCAGATCGAGAGCTGAGTCAGCTGAAAGATCGCATGCCTAGCTATTATGATACCTTATGGGATCTTACTTGCCATTATCACATTGCTTTGGCACAGGCTGAGCCACTAGCCAAGAGAAAGTCCCAAGTGAGCCTAAAATTATTTGCAGGTTACTTGTTCAGGCATCTAGTAGCTAATTCTAGCGAGGCGATTTGTGAGTTGGAACCATTTACTCCTTCAGAGGTCAAGGAGCTAATCAAGAAGTCCAACGCCCGCTCCTATACCATTAGTCACACAGAGGGTGGTTTTCCTGTAGGAACTAATTTCGAGACATTCATCTGGTATGCAGTGAAGCCGAATCAGCCGATGACTGACTTAGCTGGTTACCTCGTGATCTTGTTGAAGAAGTGCGTGGTTCCGTATCAGTCTGGTGATGCTTTATCACTAGAAGTGCTTTATCGCACCGTTCAGCTTGCCCACAAGAAGGAACTTTCTCTCCTTCCAGTGATCGTGGCTAACATTCACCATGGGCTTTGATAGATAGTCAGTGCTTTTACTCAGGGGGAGGGCAAGCCATCGGCTCAGATTCCTGCTGTTAAGGTGGAGCTTCCATACATGTACCTGATAGCCTAGTTTGTCCTTCACCGCTCAGATATTATGTCAGCGCCAGACACTACAGATCGATCCACCCCCTTACTACAATCATTAGAGAGTTGTAGACAGAAGGGGCGAGGATTCTCAGAGATAAGAAAGAAGCTATAGGTTCACAAAGGTTAGATTTTCTCAAGGTGCTTCTCGCGATTCTCTGGCTAGTACGGTGAGTCTTTGATTGATAAGGAGAGGCCGTGACGAGTCAGGCCTTTCTTGATGTTGGCTGCTTCAATTGATTGATGAACATTAGACCAGATTACCTGACATTTCGGGTGTGGGACGAGTGCTTCGTAGAGCCTTATTTACCCTGTCGATTTGCTCGCCAGTTTGGTTATGACCAGCTTTATGTTAGAAATCTGAATCGATGGCTTCAGACTCATGGCAGATTCGTGGATGGCATTCGATCATGGCTATGGAGTGTGACCAGGTGCACTGGTGCTAGGTTCAGACCTCTGAGTGCTGACCGTCAACTGGAGCTGACATTCTTGTGCTGTAGGTGGTTGCAGACAGCTAATGAACCCGTTCCTGTGAAGCCTATTATAGAGTTAGAGGCTGAAGAGGCCTATCGAGCTGATACTCAGGTGATTCAGAAGGCTGCTCATTTGTAGAGGAAACGATGTAAGCCTTGTCGAATGGAGGAAGAGGAGGTCTTCAGTTCTAGCAGAAGGACCTCGGGAGGAGATCATGCGGACGACGAAGCTCACGAGGAGGACTTTGGTACTTCCTTTCCCTTTCTCACTTTCCCCTTTTTCTTTTTTCATTATTAGGTCTGACAACAATTTGAACTCTCAAGAGTGTCAGCTGAGGAGGAGGAGCTTTGCCCCTCTTACGAGGGAAAGCCTCAAGCTAGGACTCAGGCTGTTAAGTAGAAGAAGTTAGCCCATAAGTCTCGTGTGGGTTCTCGAGCTTTTGATATAGACTTGACTGGTGATGACCCTGTCATTGGTGGAGGTAATGCTTAACCACCATGTAGTCTCTTTGATCATTTAATCCTTTGACCCCGAGGCTCACATTTCTACATTTCTGTGCAAGAGGATGTAGAGACGGCAACACCAGCTTTGATTTTCCCCATCACGGTTTCGCCGAACCTAGTTTCACACAACAGGTACATGGGTCTATGACAAGAGGGCCTGAGACAATCAATGTAGGACCTAGCCAATCCAGGTACATCTATCATTGGTAATACCCCATTTAGATGACAAATACAGGAATTGAACGACTTGAAATTCGTGCCTCCCCTAATTGTCTCTATGCTTTATGCTCTTTTAGAGAAATTGCAGGAAGCAAACGTGCACACTGGGATTAGAAGAGGTAAGTTATTTTAGCCGATCACAGGTTCTTGATTCTGCATCTTCCACTTATGCCTTCTTATGTTAGATTTTTCGATAGGGGACTTCGATGAAGAAGGCATGCTAGTGGACACCCCCATGGACGACCTGATATATAGCTCTCCCCGAGATGACTGTTCTCTTGGTGACGTATTTATTGAGCCAGCAAATCCCGAGAATATCGAGTCTTGTTCCTCTAAGGGTACGAATTCTCTCTCCCGTTAATCATGGAACTAGCCATTTTTGACTAGTACAGCTATAATTTGATGAACCTGAGAAATTCATTTACTGCCGGCAGGAATTCCTCATTCTGTTGCTCCTTCAGAATCAGCTACTATGGCAACTGTCGTACCAGATGAACTCGTGGTGAGACTGACTGTAACAGTTGGTGCATCAATGACGGTTACTCCCCCGATGGCCCCGTTAAACTCTGAAGCCATACTGACAGGAGCAGGTACGGTTATCCAGCTAAAGATGTTTACGCCAGTCTTTGACTTAAGATTCTAAAATGCCCCTTTTTCTTTTTGCAGGGCTTACATCTCAGCTCCATGATCTAGGGAGGGCGTTGATGTCAGAAGACGACCCAGCTCAGATTATCATCTGTATGGAAGTTTGCTCATTCTTTTCTTTTATCAACATGATGATCGAGAAAATTCTCCACAGCGGGCTTTCTCTCTGTCAGTTCAAGCTGGTCCTTTGCCCTAGAACGGCTTTGATAAGGGATGCTGGTTACCCAGAGTTAGCCAAGGCAACTGCTGATGACTTGATTGTCTGAAACTCAAGCTTCAAAAATTACAGGCGTTAAAGATAGTAGGTGTTTCTTCCTATATAGCCAATCGAGCAGAATCTCGCCTGGAAACATGGCGCGATGCTTGCGCTTTTGCTAGACTCAAGGTTCAAATACAGTGGGACTGGGTGGCTCAGGTTAAGACTACATTGCCGAGAAATCAATATCCCTGAGCAGTATTCATGCCTGTATTGCATCAAGTGAGGCTGAAATAGTGTAGTTCAAGCGAGAACTTTAGATGAAGGAAGAAAACTTAAGTATCCTGGAGCTGACAAGAGTCAATGAGGAGGAATCTCAGAACACCATATCCAATCAACTGATGCTCTCCAAACAAAAGCTAGCTAAATTTGAAGAAGAAGTTGCGAAGACATTGAGTGCCAGTGAGGAGTCTTTCAGGGCTGATTTGCAGAAGGAGCTCCAACAAGCTTACAACGACATATTGTCTAAGCTGGAACAACAAATCTTTTATCATAGACTTGATATTTGAATAGTTGTAATTTCTTCGTTAAAAGACTCGACTCTTCTTTTAATGAATAAATTCTTATCCTCCTTTTTACTGTTTATTATGATTTCTTATTTCTTTTGAAATAATCAACCACAATACATAGGATTTTTGGCAAGATTTTTGGCAAACCCTCGGCCATTAACGGATTTGACGAGCCTTTACCGATTACTGTTTGAATCGAGCTAGCGTGCGGATTATTTAAATATGTTCCACATGTAATGTTGCGCTAAAGAATGAAACTCTTTTAGACTTGGTGCTATGATGTTGAATACATAGGCTTTGTCTTATTTTACGGGAATAGACTACCCGGCAATGTGTGTTAGGCTTTGACTTTAGGGTTATTGGCCAACCCCCAGCCATTAAGGATTTGACAAGCGTTTACCGATTACTGTTTGAATCGGGCTAACATGCAGATTATTTAAATCCGTTCCGCACATAACGTTATGCTAAAAGAACGAAACTCTTTTAGACTTGGTGCTATGATGTTGAATACATAGACTTTGTCTTCTTTTACAGGAATAGACTACCCTGCTGCATGTATTAGACGCAGACATATCCCTACTTAGGCTTCGGGATAAAATTTCCCAGATGTGAATTCTGGTGTCTTCTTCAAGCGAAAAAGACTAAACAAGCAATGCCTGCTAGGCGTTGACTTATCCCTACTTAGGATTCGGGATAAAATTCTCTCCACGTGTAATGCATGGATTTTAGTGTTATTAATAACAGCCTGCCATAATTTTGAATATATGGGCTTTCATTCTTTTAATGGTTAAGAACTGACCAACAACGCATGTTCGGCGCAAACTTATCTCTACTTAGGTTTCGGGATAAAATTCCCCAGATGGAATCTTGGTGTCTTCTTCAGTTAGTAAAAGATTAAACCAGCAACGTGTGTTAAGCGTAGACTTACTCCTACTTAGGATTTGGGATAAAATTCCCCAGACTTAAATTTTGGTGTTTTCTTCAATTGGTATAAGACTAAACCGACAACGCAAGTGAGGCATTGACTTATCCCTACTTTGGCTTGGGACAAAATTCCCTAAGATGAATCTTACATTAAAGGATTTCTGTTGAAATGGTAAAATTGATGTAGGAGAGGAAGGATTTTATATCTATCTCCAGGTAGAGACAAACCCAAAACAAGAGAGGAAGGATTTTATATCCTATCTCTTGCTCCTGGAGAGGAAGAGTTTTATATTCTATCTCCTGTGCTGATGTGGAAAAGAAAGAATTTTATATTCTATTTTCCGATACTAGAAAGGTAGGATTTTATATCCTATCTCTTGGGAAAAGGAAACTAAAAGTAGGATCTCCAGTTCGAGAATCCTAGGAGGTGAAACTAAGAGTGGGATCTCTGCTCTGAGAATTGAAAAAGATTCATATAACTTTCACTTTTATAGGATTTACTACCTGATCTGGTAATGACTTTCTCGTTTATTGAGATGAAATTCTAATTTTAGCCCAAACCTTAGGAAGGTGTGACCGAAGAGTAAAGGATGGAACCCTTCTGTTTATCACAATGGGATATTGACATTGAAAGTGGGCCTTTTGTTCGTGGAAGGAATCAAGAGGGGATTTTGCTGGTGAATTGGACCAAAAAGATTTTTAGTGGATTCACCATCAATGAATTTGATCAGTGTGAGAATTTACAGTGGAGAACAGATTTAGGGTTATCCTCTAGGACAATGGGTGAAATATTCCTCGAGGAACTTCCCGTAAAAATGAATTATCCTAAATATACCAAGGATAGTTTCTTTTTAGGAACTTCTCATTTATCAGCATTAATTACTTATCGCTATTTTGAGTGGTTAGGTGATACGCACCGTTCGAATAAATTGTGTCCATCATGAACGGACCTTCCCATTTTGGTTCAAAATTACCCCTTTTCTTAGAATCGAGAATTTTTGGTCGTCGAGCAGTGAGGACTAGATCTCCATCTTTAAGGCTTCTCTGTCGGACTCTCTTGTTAAAAGCTCTTGACATTCTGGTTTGGTAATACTCAATGTGTTGTTTAACTTCCAGGCGTTTTTCATCTAACATCTCGTGCTCTTCAAGGCATCTACGATGTTGTTCTTCTGTCATCATCTCAGTTGTGAGAGTGATACGAAGTGATGGGATTTAGATTTCTAATGGAAGTACAGCTTCGCATCCATATACCAGAGAATATGGGGTACCTCTAGTAGGCGTGCGTATTGTGGTGCGATATGCCCAGAGTGCTTCTCCGAGTTTATCGTCCCTATCACATTTATTGGTCTTCACGAGTTTTAACAAGATCTTAATGATTGTCTTGTTAAATGCATCTGCTATTCCGTTTGCAGTAGGAGTATAAGCCGTCGACGAGACGTCTTGAATCTTAAATTTCTCGCAAAACCTGATGAAGGCATTGCTAATGAATTGAGGACCGTTATTATATATGATCCACCTCGGCACGCCGTATCGATAGATGATGTGGTGCTTGATGAACCTGTTGACATTGTTCGTTTTTACTTCTGTAAATGGAATTGCTTTAGCCCACCTAGAGAAATAGTCAGTAATCGTGAAAATGAAACCGATCACCTTTAACTGACGGAGGAAAAATAGGACCCACAATGTCCATCCCCCACATCTCGAATGGCCAAGATGTAGCCGAAGGATGCAATTGCTCCGGGGGTTGATACATGTAATTCGCATGTATTTGACACACGTGGCACTTTCAAGCATACTCATTCGCATCATTAATCATCGTTGGCCAAAAGTATCCCATTCTTCTGACACGATCATAAAGCTTGAGACCAGGCTGGTGTGCCCCACATTCTCCTCTGTGTGCCTCCCTAAGGACTTCTTCCGCTTTCCTGTTCGAAGGACACCAGAGCAGCAAGCCATCATATCCGCGATGATATAATACCTGGGTCTCCGCGCCATAAAAGATCCTCGGGGACCTTCATCGGATCGATTCTCTCCCTTTTGCATCCTCTGGCAAAAGACTATATAGGACATAGTCGATTATAGGGAATGCCAATCCCAGGGCTCTAGTTCAGCTTGTGTTGTGTACACCTCTTTGATGACCACCCCCTTGTCGTCCTCCTCCTCATCATATATCGGTACAAATAGTTGGTGCGTTCTCACAGTGACTAACTGCTCAGTCTCAGGAGGTTGCACTTACGACACTGATAACACTGCTAATGCATCCGCGTATGCATTCTAGAGGCGCGGAATATACTCGATGAAAATTCTTCAAACAAGCTTGCCATCTGGAAGACCTCTCGGTAATACAGAATCAAATCTAGATTCCTGACTTTCTAGTCGCCACGGATCTGTCTGACAATGTTGGGAATCCCTAAAGGCTTCGAGATATGCGACCCCCAGCTCTTTAGCGAAACTGAGTCTAATAAGTAATGCATTATATTCAGCCACATTATTGGAACGTGGCTCGGTTAGCGAGTTCGCCCGAGGCATCACATGCTTCCCCGAGGAAACTAAGACAATTCCAACTCTGGAAGAAGTCTTAGAACATCCCGGAGTGCCTACCACATTAGTTGCTCGAGAAGCTCCGTCAAAGAACAATCACCATATTTGCTGATGCGATGTAGTGTTGACTTAGCAAGTCATCATATAATTCAGCTACATCTGCCATTGGGTTAGTTGCTAAGAGATCACAAATTACCTGTCCCTTGACTGACTTCTGTTGCTCCAAGTGTAGGTCATATAGAGACAAGAGTAAGGTCCATTTTGCTAAACGCCAACTCATGGAGGCTGGCTGCATCATGAATATCCAGACCAGATTTATGTTGGAAATAACATAAATTGTATGTCCAACCAAGTAGTGCCGCATCTTCTAAATCGCGAAAACCGACACAAGGCACTGCTTCTCAATCATCGGATAGCAGGATTCAACACCCACTAAAGTTTAGCTTAGGTAATACACTGCCTGTTAGAGACCGCTGCCATCGTCTTGCGTGAGTAAGGTGCTTAACGAATGGTTCATTGCCTTGGTATAAATCAAGAAGGGTTTACCTGACTGCGGTGCAACAAGAATAAGAGGATTCGCTATATATGCTTTGATATTCTTGAATTCCTTCTGATAGGCATCGTCCTAGACAAATGACACGCCTTTCTTGGTTAGCTTGGAGAACGGCTTGCATTTTTTAGAGAGGTTCGATATGAATCGCTAGATGTAGGCCAATCTCCTCTAAATCTTCTAAGTTCTCTTAGATTCTTTAGGGGTTGTAATTCATGTATTGCCTTCACTTTATCTGGGTCAATATGAATACCCCTAGTGGTGACAACGAATCTAAGGAATTTGCCCCTGGACATTCCAAGGAAGGATTTCGTAGGGTTCATCTTTAGCTGATGACTCTGCATGAGGTTGAACACTGTCCTCAGGTCTTTAATATGGTCATTTTCATTGCGGCTCTTCACGAGTAAGTCATCGATGTAGCACTCAACTGTTTTCTGAAGATGTTCTTGAAAAATATTTGTTATCACTCGCTAGTACATGGCGCCTACGTTCTTTAGGCCAAATGGCATGACAATGTATCAAAAAACATTGAGGGGAGTTCTAAACGCTGTGTGTTTTTCATCATCTGGGTGCATCTTGATTTGATTGTAACCTGAAAAGCCATCCATGAAGGACATTCTCTCAAATCCGCACGTATTGTTAATGATGATGTCAGTGATAGGAAGAGGAAAGTCATCTTTTGGACTAGCGGCATTCAGATTTCTGTAATCGACACAGATTTTGATCGTCCCATTCTTCTTCAAGACCGAGACAATGTTTGCCACCCAATCTGGATGTTGTTCTTCCCTGATAAAGCCCGAGTCTATAAGATTTTTCACTTCTGCTATGATTACTTCTATAATCTGTGGACAAAACTGTCTCTGCTGTTGCTTGATGGGTTTGACATCCACCTTGATGATGAGACATTGCGTCGCCACATTTGGGTTGAGTCCTGGCATGTCCTCGTAGTTTCAAGCGAAAACGTCGATATCTTCCTTGACGAGAGCAATCAACTCTTCTTTCTCTTTGGGAGAGAGACTGTAGTCATATTTGACATTAGACCCTTGAATACTTCACCGCGGCTAGCGTCAGAATCTCAAGCAAAAGAGTCAAATGAATATCCATCTCCTGGATTGGATAATTGATTATCGATCAGCCAACAACATTCATCTGCTGAAGAAGATACATACCTCAATCCTCACCGGAATCCATAATAATTATCGTGTTTCCCTTCTGGGACATGTGCAGCTTTGTGTGGGACTCGAGGACCTTGTCCGAAACAAAGACCCTCTCCTTGCACAAGGTTATACCCCCATCTCTTCATGAGATTCTACGCTTCTGGGCTATATCTAAATAGATGAGAGCTAGGCTTATCGTCATTAATATCCTCTCTCAAAAAATAATCGAGTGCTAGATTCGTATTTCCTTTGCCATAGACCAAATCCTTTTCATCACCTGCTTTACCCGGAATGATGAATGTTATCTCGAAAGAGTCACAGATACACTTCTGTGTTACACAAGATGACCGAATGGGCAAGTACAATTCGGGGCCATCGTACAGTCCTTTCATCACATCAGTAAGAGATAGCGAGCACTCTAAATTGTTATTTATTTCATTATCGACAAGTTACCAATTACAACTTTCATCTGACGATTCTCCATCGTCAAGATTGACTACAAAGTGTACAATGTTATTTATGACAAAATCACCATCGTAATCAAGCCTGGCTTTGGTATCAGCTTCCTCGCTGCTATCCGTGCCTTGGGCTAATGATTCAGTATCGAACTCATTAACATAAAGGAGGGAGTCAGTAAAGTAGTTCTCCAACCCCTTAAACGGCTGCTTATCCGCGGCCACTGTTCTAACTTTATTATTCGTGTCAACATATTTTCGACACTGATAAAAAGTGGATGGGACTATAACATTATTACGAATCCATGGCCGACCCAATAATAAGTTGTAGGTCTTTGCATCAATCACATAGCATGTGACTTCAGACTTTAAATCTCCCATCTGGCACTTTACCCAGATTTTACCTGGCAATCAAGACCCACTGGTATTAAATCTATAAATCACCATGCCCGTAGATGACAGCTTACTAGCAGGAATCTCGAGGCTATACATCATGCGGAGGGGCATGATACTCACAGCGGAACCTGGATCAACTTGGATCTAGTTGACTTCGCTGGAGCCAATGTACCCGGTAAAATATAGAGGCCTGTCGTGCTTTGAATTCTTCATCTGCATGTCTTCCTTAGTAAAGGTGATACAAGGAAAGTGCTTAGTTGGAAGGTTGCATTACTGAGCTGAAGATTCTGGCTCTTCAGGACTTGGCTTGATCTAGGTGAGGAAAATCTCGGAGTCAGCCAGGGCTTCCTAAAGGGCCTCTCTAGTTTCTTTCGACAAACGTAGCAGCTTATAGAGGGTTATCCTCACTGGGATGTTAGCCAATTGGACCATAACATCAATGTAGTACGGGGAGCTCGAACTTCCTAGTTTGTCTCTTCCAATCGTACAATTGAATCGAGACTGCTTCGACTTGAACCTCCTGGCGTTGCTTCTCCTTCGATTTGGCCATGTCCTCCTTGGTAATCGCCTACTACTGTGACTTTTCAGCCTGCATATGAGGAGTTATCACCACTCCTAGATCTGTCAGTATCTTAGCATTTGGGTCAGGAGCTTCAGGATACTTGTACTTGTACTCGTGTCCGCTCCTGATGGTAAAGGCTTCAGGTACCTCTTCAGAAAGTTAGAATGTCACCATTCATTCATCGTCCTTCTCGAGAATTGCTGAAGTGGCGTGACACATGTTCCCCTTGCCCTTTGATTTCTTCCCAGATGAAGAGGTCACCCACAGATCATCTTCGAACAAGTCAGGATGAACCCAAAGAATTTCACCGTTTGAGGTGGTATGTGACACCAGCCCCTTTTTGCATTGCCCGTGAGGATCATCATTCACCATCTTTATCCCCACTTTGACAATGGGCTCTAGTTGAGACCAAGTTAAAGGCACTGATCCGAAGCTGATGGACACTGTGTTCACTCCCACTTTCTTCTCTTTGGACTGCATTGGGGTAATAACCCCTACATCGATCAAGGTTTGGATTTTATCCTTGAGATGGTAGCACAACTTTGTTGAGTGGTGCACCACTCTGTGGAATGCACAGTACTTCAGATATGTGACTTTATTTACCTCAACCTGATTCACAATCGGTGGAAGTTGGATCTTATTATTCTCCAGGAGGTATTTGAAGATACCGTTGACTTCATCTTCCTTGAAGGTGTAGACTTTGGGGAACTTGTAGCGGAGGGCTTCTGTTGTTGAGGTCTTTGCTGCCATTGGGGCTGCGATTGCTATGGCGCTTGCTGTTGTGGTTATTACTGTTGCTGCAGCTAGAACGTTTGGTTTGCGACCGCAGCTTTCACCTGCTCATTCTCTCTACCTTGCGGGACGAAACTCCATTTTTGAGCACCCGCCGTTTGCTGGCCTCTTTCTACCTTTTTCCTCTTAAGAAATCGTTTGGCTTGCTCCCTGTGCACTTTCAAGTCCTTTCATGTCTTGGACGGCACCGATCTCATTGCCTCCAGCACATCCAACGAGAGGTTGTTGTGGAAGATCTAGAGAATGAACTTCTCAGTTATCAGGTCCCGACAATTCATCGCCTTGTTCCAAAACCGCTTGATGAAGTTGTCCACAGTCTCACTGTCCTTCTATTTTTCATCTAACAACGTCTTGATGGATATCTCGATGTCGTCATCGAAGAAATTAGTGAGGAACATGGTCTCCATATCACCCCAGCTGTTAACACTTCCGGGCTTCAGAGGGCGGTACCAATCGAAGGCAACTCTTTGAAGAGCGCCAACGAATGACCGAACCATCAAGGGATCGTTACTGGAAATAACTCCCATGTGGGACCTAAAGTAGATCAAATGCTGAGTAAGTGAACTCTTCCTGTCAAATAGCATGAAGTTTATTAGATTAAACTTCACTGTTTACGGAATTGATTTTACTATCGAGGTCTTTTATCTTTTGAGTGGAAATCAAAGTGTTAATTTTACTCTCGAGATCTTTTATCTTCTCATTCTCAGGAACGAGGATGTTACTACTGGCATTCTCGAGGCTACCCCCCACATTCTGTTTATCAGGAGGATTATCGATGTTAAGGTCTTCCTCCCTATCCGTGTCACTGTCGATTTAGTCGATGTTATTTCAAATGAGTTGATCCACCCTGGCAATTCGTTAGTGCTTGGATTGCTGGTCATGCATTTCTCTCATTTGCTGCATGGCCATCTCCATTTCAAACTTAAATTTCTCCTTTTGCTTGGCCATAGCCTCTTCAAGCATCTTAGCCACCTGTTTTGCACTGATCATGAGTGCCTCACGGAGTTGTCACTCGCTGGAAACTGTATTATTAGAAGCAATTGCAGAGCCATCATAAAGGCACATCAACGGATTTGATGTGCCTTTACTGATTATCATTTGAATCAGGCTAGCCTGCGGATTATTTAACCCGTTCCACACGTGACATTGTGCTAAAAGAATGAAACTCTCTTAGACTTTATGCTACAATTTTGAATATGTAGACTTTGTCTTTTTCAGGGGAAGACTAACCTAGCGATGCGTGTGAGGCGTCGACCTATCCCTACTTAGGATTTGGGATCAAATTCCCCAAGGTGGTTCTTGGATTAAGGATTAAGGATTTTTGTTTGAAAAGATTGATATTGGTGAGAGAGGAAGAATTTCATATTCTATCTCTTATGGCAAACGAATGAGACCACGAGCAGGAGTTCTGCCTTGGGAATCGAGAGGATTCAGGTGACCTTCAGTCGAACAACCTGATCTAAGAAACCCCGACGCATACCTTCAGGCGGCGCTACCTAGGAGAAAGCTAGAACTAAAAGTGGGGTTTTCACTTTGGGAACCGATAAGATTCAGGTGACCTTCAGTCAGACAACCTGATCCGAGGATCTTGGCGCATACCTTTAGTCGGCGCTACCTAGGAATAGAATGGAACTAAGAGTGGGATCTCCACTCTGAGAACTGGAAAGACTCAGGTGACCTTCAGTCGGACAACCTGATCTGAAAATCCTGGCGCATACTTTCAGGCGGCGCTACCTACGATGAATGTTCCGGTGCATACCTTCAGTCAGCGCTACCCGGAAAAGAATAGAACTAAGAGTGGGATCTCCACGTCGAGAACTGAAAAGAATTCAAGTGACCTTCAAGCAGACAATCTGATTCGAAAATCCTGGCGCATACCTTCAGGCGGCACTACCTAGGAATAGGATGGAACTAAGAGTGGGATCTCCACTCCAAGAACCGGAAAGGATTCAGATGACCTTCAAGCAGACAACCTGATCTGAAAATCCTGGCGCATACCTTCAGGTGGCGCTACCTAGGAATAGGATGGAACTAAGAGTGGGATCTCCACTCTGAGAATCGAAAGGATTCAGGTGACCTTCAGGCAGACAACATGATCCGAAAATCCCATTCTAACCTATGCCTTCAGTCGGCAAGGCCTGGAAAGGGAGCGGATCTTACGCTCGGGGAGGAAGAATTTTATATTCTATCTCCGGTGTGAAAGGAATTTTAAGTAGACCTCTTGTTCATGGAAGGAATCAAGAGGGGACTTTGGTAATGGACAGGAAAATTTGTAGACCCACCATCAATGAATTTGATCAGTGGGGGAACATATTGTGGAGGATGTAGGGTTATCCTCGAGGAAGGTGGGTGAAAATATCCCACGAGGAACTTCTCGTTGAAATGGGATATTCTGAAGATATTAGGGGTAGTATTTCTTCAGGAACTTCTCATTTATCGGCACTAATTGTCGATCACCATTTTGATTGATTAGGCGATATGCACCATTAGAATAGACTGTCTCTATTACAAACGGGCCTTCCCATTTGGGTTCAAATTTACCTTTTTTCTTGGAGTTGAGGATTATCGGTCGTCGAGTAGCGAGGACGAGATCTCCTTCTTTGAAACTCCTCTGTCGCACCTTCTTGTTGAAAGCTTTCGACACCCTTGCTTGGTAAAACTCAATGCGTTGTTGAGCCTTCAGGTGCTTTTCATCCAACATCTCAAGTTCCTCAAGATATTTTTGATGCTGTTCTTCGATCGTCATCTCTATTGCGAGGGCGATGCGAAGTGATGGAATTTAGATTTCCAACGGAAAAACTGCTTCACACCCGTAGACCAGAGAGTACGGGGTCGCTCAAGTTGGTGTGTGCACGGTGGTACGATATGCCCGGAGCATTTCTCCAAGCTTATCGTCCCAATCTCATTTGTTGGACTTCACAAGTTTTGATAAGATATTGATGATCGTCTTGTTGAATGCCTCCGCCAATCCATTCCCAGCGGGATTGTAGGCTGTTGACGAGATATCTTAGATCTTGAACTTCTCTCAAAACTTGATAAAGGAAATGCTGATGAATTGAGGACCGTTGTCATGGACGATCCGTCTTGGGACACCGTGTTGGTAGATGACGTGGTGCTTGATGAACTTGACGACATTACTTGTCTTTACTTCTTTCAGCAGTATCGCTTCAGCCCACTTGGAGAAGTAGTCGGTGATCACTAGAATGAACCGATCGCCTTTGATCGATGGAGGAAAAATGGGACCCACGATGTCCATTTCCCATATTTTGAACGGCCAAGATGTAGCCAAAGGGTGCAACTGCTCTGGAGGCTGATGCAGGTAGTTTGCGTGAATTTGACTCGGGTGGCATTTTCGAGCGTACTCAATCGCGTCATTGACCATCGTCGACCAAAAATATCCCATTCTCCTGATACGATCATAGAACTTGGGACAGGGTTGGTGCGCACCGCATTCACCTCCGTGCGCTTCTCGAAGGACTTCATCCGCCTCTTTGCTTGAAAGACATTGGAGCAGAAGACCATCATACCCGTGACGATATAACATCTGGGTTTCTGTGTCGTAGAATAACCCTAGAGCTCTTCGGTGGATGGATTCTATTTCCTTCACGTCCTCTGATGGAATGCCATGCAGCACGTAGTCGATAATGAGAAAGCGCCAATATCGGGGCTCCAATTTGGCGTGGGTGGCATATACTTTTTTGGTAACCACCCCCTTGTCTCCCTGTGCCTCATCGTATATTGGAATAAATAATTGATGAGTTCTGACTGTGACCAGCTGCTCAGTCTTAGGTGGTTGTGCCAACAATACTACTAACGCCACCAATGCATCCGCGTAGGTGTTTTGAAGGCGTGAGATATATTCAATGAAGAACTCTTCAAACGAGTCCACCATCTCAATGGCTGCCTGGTGATAGGGAACCAGATCTAGATTTCTGACTTCATAGTCACCGCAGATCTGTTTAACTATCAATTATGAATCACCATACGCTTCAAGATACTCGACCCCTAGCTCTTTGGTAAAATTTAGTCCAATAAGCAATGTGTTGTATTCGACCACGTTATTGGAGCATGGTCCGATTAGCCAGTAGGCTCAGGGCATGACATGTTTCTTCGGGGAAACCAAGACAACTCTGACTCCAGTAGAAATCTTAGAACATCCGGGGGCACTTGCCACAATAGTAGCTCGAGAAGCTCCGTCAAAACACAATCGCCAAATTTGTTGATGTGACGTAGTGTTGACTTCGTGAGCTACATCCGGCAGATCATCGTATAGCTCGGCTGCGTCCGTTATCGAGTTTGTAGCCAGAAGATCAAAATTGCTTGCCCTTTGACCGACTTCTGTTTGTTCTCGCGGAAAAAAGTTGTTTTGACTTCCATTGAATCTGCAATTGAACTCGTTACAAATTTATTTTTTACAACAAAATTCAAAGAAGAGCATGCCTTTTTATAAGGCTTTTATAATGAAAAATTAGATTACAAAAATACAAGTTTTATTTCCAAGTTTGAACAAACGCGGGGCCCGTTTATCGGACCCTCGCTTGCATGGGTATCTTGGCCTGTGATGGGGACTTGGTCTATCCGTGTACCACCGTGCAATCCTAATCGTAATTAAGGATCCAGATGTTGGGTTTGCCGATCTAAGGGGTTTATGTCATGAAGGAAATAAACACCTGACGGAGATCGATCTCATGAAGGAGATGATCGCCATAGCGGGTGAGATCTACTAGGAGAAATCACACGCTTGCCCTGAGCCTAAGACGCAGCTTAGACTTGAGGGTAGATCAACACAAACCTGACCTAGATCTCGACGAATCTAAACTCGGATGGCGTGGATCTAACGTAGATAGCTTGATCTTCGCCAGCAGCAAAATCTCAATCCTGCAGAGCTCTCGCAGCTAAGAAAATCCAACCAAAATTTCTAACCCCTTCACAGTGCACACCCCCCCTCCTATTTATAGCAAAACGAGGAGGGGGTGATTTGCCCGGCCAAGTGGCTGAGCACTTCGGCCCATGGCTGAAGCACTTCGGTTTGGCTGAAGTGCTTCGGCCATGTGGCCGAAGCATTTGCCCCTCGGGTCTGCTTTTTGGCGTTCTTCCGACTTTTTCTGCCTGTTTTGACCCATTTTTCGGTACTTTTGAATTCGGTTGATCATTTCGTTGATTCTGAAATCCGATTGACGTAGTGTTGTCGCTTGAGTCAGGTTTACTTGATTCGCTGAATCTCGCTGTCTTGGAGCTTCACCGTTGGATTTATTCCATGATCCGTCACTCCGTCGATTTGCACGCCTCGTCGACTCACTTCATGTCTTCGTCGACCAGCTTTATGCGTTCTGTGGTGTGATTACATCATCAGCGGTTCTTGGTCGCGTCGGTTGATAGTTCGTCGGTCGCGAACCCACCTTCACGAGTCTCGTTCGGGTACTGATAAGCGATTTTCAACTCCTACAATGAATACGTGTCACATCATCGACATATCAAGGATAGTAGTCCAACACCATGATGAAAGCTCGTTGAAAACAAAAGCTACAATAAGATAAAAAGAGACCAAATGAAGATAATTTGTTCTATTTGTCGTTTTATCTCATTTATGTATTCCCATAAACATATGCTTAAAGTTTAAGGGGAAATCTTCATCTTAGTTATTCCCCTAATCATGCATGGAACTTTTTATTTTTGGTTTCTTTCAAAAATCTTCATACTTCCAGATTTAACCTCATTTGTAAAAAATCTTCATACTAGATATTAAGTTCAAAAAGCTTCTAGTACTGTCAGGAGTCTATTGTGGAGCTCTAAATATTTCTAAGTTTCTAATATTGCTTATGGTACTATCTAAAGTGTTATTTACTAAGTTCTAAAAGTTGCCTCTTGCACTGTCAGAAGTCAATTTAGAGAAACAAATGACAGACTTACACTAAATTCAAATGTAATTTTAAGAGGCATAAGTGAACATCAAGTATGACTTTTAGAAGGATCATATGAGTATGAATTCATGAAAGCAATATATTTATCAAATCATATAAAAATATTATAAAAATACATGTATAAGTGGAATCTGATGGCATGTAAACTTCATACAAAATATGTTACTCATGATGAATCCAGGTCGTAACAGATTTATTTCTCAAAATAGTATTTTATACAGTAAAATACTCATGATACTCATACTAAATGTGTCTGCATCATGACTTGTAAGAGTGGGTGACTCTGCAAGGACTAAGGATTCACTTGAATGTTCCATAAACTCTCAAATATATAAGACTCTAACTGGTCTTTTGAAGATAATGATTCATAACTCAACAAATTTGACTGCCAAATAATAATTGATAATTTTATCTCTACACTTATAGCACAAACACCTATGAGGGTATGCAATTAGGTTTGTAGCAACATATTTTTTTGTAGCAACATATTTTTAATGCTTTAATGCCTCCCTTCCAAAATTTTATTCTGCATGTCAGGAACTGTGCAATCCCCTTGCATTTTGATGCAGGTCTGCCAAGGACGTCCCAAAATGTTCGATCTACAAATAAAGCTAATCGATTAAGGCCTAATCCTGAGAAGAATGAACCAGCAATCCCCTTGCATTTTGATGAGTATTTCCGCCTAACAGGCCCTAATGCCGAGAGATTTGGATAGTATGTGGGGCAAGTGAGTCGCCAATACATGGACTATCCACTTTATAAGAAGTGGGGCCCGGATCATGAGCGTTCG
>JBAKGM010000200.1:32080954-32091690 GCA_037177215.1 Asparagus racemosus | reverse complement strand
ACAAAAGAATCTAAGTAAAGAAAAAGTAAATTTACATTGCGACATTGTACGAACATCTTCTTCTTTACTTCTTTTGCTTTGAACTCATCCAGCACTTGTTCACATATCTTGATCATAATTTGATATTTAAATCTGCATTGATATGTTACTGCACAATTATACACATAGTGAATAAATTGTTATCATCAAAACAATATCTTGGGGACATGATATCCAACAGGGTTGACAAAAAGAAATTTTTTTTTAAATTAATTAGATCCTAATTGTCTCTAATTATGAGAAACTAACTAAAGGAGTGGAATTAAAACTACTAGAAAGAGGACTTACATTTTCAAGTAAATCTTCAATTTTCAATCCTCAATCCTCAATCTTCAAGCTTCAAAGTGGTTCATTTGCAAAAAAAACACAAATTAAAAAACTAAAATAGAAAAATCTTAATTACAAGCACCTTTCCCAGCAACGGGGCCAAAAACTTGATAGGGGGTAAATAAAAGAAAGTTGCAAGTATACAACTATCAAGGTATAGTTTAGAAAAATATCGATCCCGCAAGGAAGGTCTGTAGAGATAATTCTAAAATGGTTCTTTAAAGTTGTGTGTGGATAATTAGGAGTGCAAGTGTAAGTGTGGAGAGGTATAAAGTAACTGGGTGATTATTTATAAATAAAAGTAAACTAGAATAAGATGGGAGAAAGAGAGTGACCAAATGAAATAAGAAAAATTAAGAAGAAAATTCAAAATGAGGAAAAAGGATAAGGGAACAAAGAGGAAATAAAAAGAAAGAGAATTACAAAAAACTAAAAATAAAATAAGAAAAGAGGAATCAAGTGAGAAATCAATCTAAGAAGGGTGAGAAAATCCAGTTGATAATATAGGAATCTAGAATTGAATCCACTAGTTTGTTTTATTTAGAATTTATGAACTATTCTCTTTTATCATATTTTACTTTAGATTTACTAAGTATAAACTATCAAACCACTTAAGGAAAGCATAACCTATCAAATTATCATCCAAGCAAAATCAATATTCATAAAAGAATAACAACTATATAGTAATTCTAGAATTCATAAGTATAACCTATCAAATCATTCAAGATAAGCATAGAGTATTAAATTTT
Organism: Asparagus racemosus; assembly: GCA_037177215.1. NCBI lineage: Eukaryota > Viridiplantae > Streptophyta > Magnoliopsida > Asparagales > Asparagaceae > Asparagus > Asparagus racemosus. The sequence continues at coordinate 32,090,575 of JBAKGM010000200.1, read as the reverse complement.
TCTTCTATGAATTAGCTCTCTAATTGATTACCCAAAATATGAACATTTTAAGCACAAGAGAGCAATCCATGAATCATAAAAGAAACAAAGTAATTTCATACAATTCTAGAATTCTTACAATATTTTAGTTGCACATTTTGGAAAATAAAAACCAAGAGATAAAATCTAGACTAGAGAAGGAGAATAAAAATAAAAGAAAAATAAAAACTAATCATAAAAATAAGAACAACAACAAGAAAATAAAAATCTAAACTGTGAGCATAAAAGTAAATCTAAACTACAAAAATAGAAATGCCAGAAAGTTAATCTATACTACAAAATAAAATTTCAAGAAAATAACAAATATAAAAGAACATGAAAGTAAATCTTCATCTTCATCTTCATCAATCAATAAAGAGTAGAAAAGAAAATTTTAAAGAAGTAAAAAAAATTATTAATTGCAAATAATGTTTACAATTCTAGAAGGTCATCTCAATTAAGAGTAAACATCCTTTCCAAATGGAGTTTTATAAAAAATTTCACACCCAAATCTCTCACCCTCTACTCCTATTTATAGTCTACAACAATAAACAAGAACCTGTGGATTTAGCTTAGGGAATAAGGATTAAATCTCAGCCATAAACTGATTCGGTGAAGAATCAAATGGTTGACCAATTAGTTGGTCAATCGATTGGTTTGTAACTGATTTGTAATTTTTATTGACTTCTTGACCTGATTTCTTCTCCATACCTTTGGCTTTTTTGGGCCTCCTATTTTCTTCATATTGGGCTTCAATAAATGGTAGAAAATAAGAAAATTTGACTCTTTTGGGCTCTTATTCGTTAACTCTTCAATAACCTGCAAATTAAGAAAAAACATGTTATTAGTGATATATTTATTCAAGTAATATAGATAATGAGGGTATGAAAATATAATAAAATATGATGATTATCAATCCAGGATTGAGCTTGTATATTTTGATCATCTACAAGACCCCCCCCCCCAACCCTCAAGTTTTCATGATCTTTATGCTTGACTTGTGACACCGAACAAAATACTTTGGGTAGTAGCTTGAGGTTTACTGTTGAATGTAGCTTTAGTTGTCTTGTTCAGGCTTGGATATATCTCTATTTAACTACTTGATTGCCAGAGGTGAACTGCTGAACGTGGCATCTTTTATCATGGACTCATCTTGGTTGAGTACTTAGTTGTATCTACATGCTCTTTTGTTGAGGGTTCGTTCAATTTTATGTTTGGAACAAAGAATTTTGTTTACCCTTGGATTAGGGTGAAGTTCATGGAATAGTGTTGTTCATTTGACCCTAAACTTTGGTGAGATTCGCTCAACTTTGACTGTTTTAGCAAGGTTCGCTAATTGGTAAGGGTCGCCGAGACTGTTACCTTTAGATCCACGCCTTGATTTGTGGCTAAGATCTCTCTTGGTTGTCAAATGCTTGGCAAGATTCGCCAGACGCCCTAACATTAAGGCTATTTTTTAGCCTCTTTGTTAGGTTCAATTATTTCTCATAAGAAGCTACTTTTTTCTTGGGAAGTAGGTTTTGGAAGGTGTATAAATAGCCCCTTCCATCCCTATTTTCTTCTATCTTCATTTTATCCATGTCTAAGCCTCCATCTTCCCAATCAGAGTTGCTTCTTGGTAGAGAGGCTGAGATTATGTAGCTTCAACAAGAGTTGGCCCAAGTAGAGTACGGTTCTGTGGAGGAGACCTGTATTCTCTGCCAATTGGTGGAGTCGCTTTTGGCCGAAAAAGCTTGTCTCAAAGAAGTTCTTGCATACAAGTCTAAGGCATGTCACAAGGTGAGCCACAATAGGGATTCTTGAAGCTTCAAATGCCATGCTCTGCATAGGATCTTTCGGAGGCTTCAATGGCACTTGAAGAAGGACCCTTGAAGCTCCAAAGTGAAGACTCCGAAAGTGATTAGGTCTCACAAGTGTGGACCTAGAGTGTAATTAGACTTCATCTGGCTTCCTCGGACTTGACGTCTAAGCTAGCTTGAGAGTCTTCTTTATGTTCCTAAACCGTCATGTTATTAGGAGGAAAGAGAGCTCTTCTTACTTTCTGTTTCTCCTTTCTATTCCTCAATCATCACAAATTTGGAGGGATAGGAACTAGCTTGCTTTGTAGTTTGAGAGTCTGAAACTTACTAGTATGCAGCTTTTATGATCAATGAGAGAGTTGTGTTCTTTTGTGAAAATTGTCTTCTTTCATGTGTTTAATCTATGCATGGCGTGCCTCTTGAACTTGGAGTGAAACTTAGTTTTCATATGTAGGTGAGAGTTGTTGAATGAGACTCACCTAACGAAGTCTTTTGCAAATTGATCAAAGTTCACTCAATTTTGAGACTTGGGGCGAAGTTATCTCAGTTAGTCGGTGAAGTTAGTTCAGTATTTGGGTGAAGTTCACTAAGTAAATTAGTGAAACTCTCTCAGACGATTCAAAGTTTCAAATCCTCGATTTTTGTGCCTTAGTTTGAGGCAAAGATCACTCTTGGACAAAGTTTAGGGTGGGATCTTTGGGTGAAAATTAGGGCGAGATCTCTGGGTGAAGCTCACTGAAAGCCTATAAATAGACTATTCATCTTCTTCTCTTTTCACTTTGCCTCTATACCCTAGACCTTTCAAATTATTTGAGCCCTCAATCTCAAGACCCCTTCAGTTTTAATAGCCCCCTATGGCCAACTCGTCAAGGGCAAGCAAGCTGCCAGTAGCTCTGGTCGTTCGAACCCTGATACGGCACCACCACAACTGAAGATGGCTTCAAGTAATCTTCTAAACCCATCTTCTTTCTCAGCCTGGCCATCAATGGTGTTTACCAAAATAGCCCCCCATTGGGCTCGAATAGTGCTTCAAAGCACTTGAATTAGTTTCACAATTGACGGTGAGGCTTCAATGACTGCATTTGGCCTTAATTCTTAGTTTTGTCAGCGATGGTGAAGCTTTAACAGTCGCCATCAATAGCGGTTCACATGGCAAACTTCGCTCTTTAAGCAGGGTTCACTATTTTAACCTGTAGGGCTTCTGGGCAAACTTGGTCTGAGTAAAGTTCGTCATATTATTCCAGCTAGGCTTCTGAACCATCGTGCTGAGATTTGTAGCTGCAGAGGTGAAATTCGATTAGACTTGTAACAATTAGTTAAATTTTGAGCTTAGTGATGGGCAAACTTCACTCATGTGTGAGCTTCACCCAAGCAAGTCTAGTGAGATCTGCCTATGGGCTCAACACTTCGTTGATTTTAGAGCCACGTTTTGTATCTTGTTTTCTCTTCTCTATGCAGTTCCTCTACCAGATATGCCCATTAGCTGGCATAATCATTTTGGACACTATAGAGCTCAGGATCCATTGACGAGAATATTCCTCTATTCTTTGAAGAAAACATTCAAGAACGGATAGACGTTATCCATCACAGGGATGCTGCTACTCTGAGAAAAGTTATCACAATGCTAAGTTTTCTATGCCTAAAGAGGATAAATTAGGGAAGTCACAGTTCTTTTTCAATGATAGCAACTCAGGTGGTACTTCTATCTTCAACCTTGAGAAGAAGCGATGGTACTATGCTTAAGGAGATCATTGCTTCGACTTGCCGGTAATGGAATGGTAAGTGTCATTAATGTTCTTACAACACCTCATCATCCCTTGTTTCATGCAGTTTCTTCTCATTAAGAAATAGGATAGCGTGATGGTGGGTGGCTTGAAGAATGTAGAAGGCTGCTTTGCCCTTAGCGTTGAGGTCTTTGCTCTGGATTTGTGAAAGAGGATGCTCTAGCAAACAAGGTTCCTGTTGCCCCGAATGTGTTTAGCAACTAGCTTGCCTAAATTAACGAGCAATATTTAGAGAAGGATACTAGATTCCCTAGGTGGGTCAGGTCTACTAACTCAAAGTGGCGGGCCGAATTGATTGAGCTTCTCAATATGGTATTGAGATTTGTGCACTGGTATTATATAGTATTCTTGAGCTGTACAATATTGATCAAAACACCTTCTTCACTCTAACAAGGGAGATCAGGATAGCTTTGCACGAGATGTTCAAAGTATCTAGGCTACCAATGGGAGAATGAACGTATGAAGAGTTCTTTCCAATGAGCAAAGAGTTGGAGGATATGGCACATTACTCTCATATGGGCAAGAAGTCCAGGAGTTAGTTTGCCACTTCCACATTGTCCAATAGATGGTTGTTAATGTAGCACATGGCGCACATGCCACTCGCATGCCTTGGGTAGAGTATCTCTTTGGGAATGTTAGCAAGAAGGGGAGCGTAGAGCCCATTCCACCAAGCACCAAACTTGAAGTGGAAAAATGAATATTCGGGCATGGCCTAATAATCCATATAGCTGAATCAGACGAGTATGGATTTCACGTAGGAGATAAGTTTGAAAGCTTCCATCATCAAGCTAAGGAACCTATCTCTACCAACGCTTTACTCGTAGGGTTCCTTTCAATTTGGCTGAAAGGATGTATCGTGCCCTCTTGGTTGAAGTACTACATATCCATCAAGGTGATATACCTAGCAATTCTAAATTCTTATCGTACAATTTGGCCTTACTTCCAGCCATGATCAGTCGCATTCGTCATGGATTGAGGGAGTTGTCAACAGAACACCTAAACCAGTAAGACAACTGCCTAAGAGAAGAAGTACTGAATCCCAAGGTGGAGCTACCATAGTCCTATCTGATGGTGTGATATACACTTCACTGCTCTTCACTCATGTCAGTTGCCACAAGACGTGAAGAGGAGTCTGTGTTACTGCAGTAGTATGAGTCCTCAAAATGGATGGTCAAGTACGCTGCAGGATTTAGCAAATTGTGTGAAACAAGGACCATTATCGCCTCTACTATTTCTTTCCCGACATCATCGGGGCTAAATTTTGTGATGCATTTGAAGATGGTCTTGGATCTAAGGGATTCTCCAACTTAACTAGCAATTGCTTCAACTGGTTGGTTAATATTATACCCGGACATCCCATCGCTTGTCTAAACAGGACGAAATGCTACATTGAGCCCTATCTTCCTTGCTCTTTTGTGCAAAAATTTAGATATGACCAACTTTATGTTGGTAATCTGAATGCAGGGCTACTTCGTTCTGGGAGTCTCATTAATGGAACCCATGCTGGAGGCACTGGTGCTATATTAATCTTACCTTACAATGTCCCTAACTATTATATAATGTTAGGATTCTGTAAGTAGTATAGTGCGGTGAATGTCCCCCATTCGAACTTCATGGTGAACAAGACAGGAGTAAAGGGGATCATTCAAAAGTACAAAGAAGCTTCCAAGAAGGGATCCAAAACTCAAGCACCTAGGCTCCAAGAGTACTTAGCAGAAGTGGGGTTAGATGGGGATGATAATGACTCAGATACTCCCACTGAAAAATGGCCACCGCCTAGATCTTTCAGAATCAGTATACGGCAACCGAAGGCCCATCAAGAAGTCAGGGGTAGAGGAACCCATAGGAAGAGATTGCGACAAATTCAACGTCCCCAAGAATAGCCTAAATGCTAGCGTTTGGACTCGCTATTGAAGGAGAAATCACTAATTGTAGAGAAATCTCCTCAGGTGAGCGAAAACTCTCCTGAAGCTTCAGCATATGACTACTTCAGATAATTTTGTTTCCTTTCTATCATCTTGCTTCGATAAATACTCATTCTGATGATGAATGCCCCTTGTTAAGGAATCCATTCAAGTTGGTTGTGAAGAATTGAAGGTGGAAGAAAGGGTCAACTATGAGACCAACATTTGCCTCATTGATCCTAGTGAACCTGGCTTTAGGGGTGACGTGGGTAAATCCTCCCACACTTCAGGTATAATTTTACCCAATGGGATTTGTGTAGTCCTTTAGTTTGATAATTAACACTTCACTCATTTTTCCATATAGATGATGAACCTGTACCGGAAGTTGGTACTGAAATAACTCTCACGCTTACTCGCATTGTCAAGCATAGGATCATCGTTAAAGACTCACCCAAACGTGATGAAGATGTAACAGTTTCTCCATTTCCCTAAGGAGCTAGGATGGAGGTTCAACTAGGGCCTCAGCCTCAAGTTGAAAGTGAACATATCATGGTAGCAGAGAAGCTTGTTGAACCAGAAATTGAAGCTACCACCATTGATGATGAGCCTGCGATCGTGGTAACAACGACAACATTGGTCGTACTGCGTTTTGAGCCTTTGGTTACATCTACTCTGCCTACTTTTGTCATGGTTGATATTTTGAGCATTTTGTCTTTGCCTTCTTCATTCTTTATGCCGGGTAGGGATCAGCTTCAAACATCATCAATTGCACCTCCTGCAGCAACTGAAGCTTTACCTATATCGATTGAGGTGAGCCCTTCAGAACAAGTGAGAGCTCCACTATCTTCATATTTTGCTAACTCAACTGAGTCAAAGATTTAAATCTTGATTGAGAGCTTAATGAAGCTATTCAGCTAAAGTGTGGAGAGCGCTTTTACTGCTGACAAGGGCCTATCCTCTCGCACAAAGCACTTGTTGCGGAGTCAGCTTGACGCCCTTGTATTGGCTACTAGAATTGAACGTGCCAAGCCCTACTAAAGGATGACTTGCCAAGTTGAACTTCATTTTCTATAGTTACAAAATCTTCAAGAAGCTGACATTGCTACTATCGTAGAGGTTGAATTTCATTGCCCCTCAGTAGAATGTCGGAAGATTGAGGAAACAGCTCAGTAGGAATTTGAGGAAGCTAGCCAAAACTTGCAAGGGTTGACCACTCGTATGGCTGCAATTGAGGGTGAGAGTGCTGACATCGCTGGTACCATCTTGGATCAGGAGATCGCAATAACTGAGGCCAGAGCTATTATAGTCGAGGCACAGGCCAAGTTAGAGGCAGCTCAAAGGCATCCTCTAGTTTTGTAATGATTTAGTTCTTTTTTAGTAATAAAGAACTTTTACTTTTGGATTTGAACGATAGAGGTACAATGTTAAGATATCTTATGGAATTTAGAATCACTAATGACTCTGAGGGGAAAATGGCTGAGTTATGAAATTTAACTTGCCAATATAAAGAGGGAAGTTGACAGAGGTGTAATATTAACCTGTCGTCAGGATCAAACTTATAGAGGTGTAATGTTAACATATCAGGTTTATATAATTACTACTTTTCAAAGGTGTAATGTTAACATAATAGTACTAGGTGACTTGATAGAGGTGTGATGTTAATGTGTCAAGTAGAACAACCGACAGAGGTGTAATATTAACCAGTCGGGTTCAAGGGAGTCCAAGGGACGACTACCGTTTAGAAATGTAGTGTTGACTTAACAATATATTAAAAAAATTAATAGAAGTGTAATGTTAACTGATTGATTTCAGAAGATGGACTGTCAGAGGTGTGATGTTAACCCGTCAGATCTGAAGAAATGCAAACCGTTCAGAGGTGTAATGTTAACATGACGATGGTAAGAGATTCCCGAGGTTATACAAAGATGTAGTGTTAACTTGATAACTCACTGGGCAATTTTATTGGAATTGAATTGTTAATAATTTTTGTTTGAGATGTCACTCTCATGGTAAGATGTAAAAACATAAACATGACCAATATCTCCATGAGGAGATGAAAAATGCTCAACTCAAGGGTAATATTTCTTTAAAAAAAATTCTATTGATTGGCGCCATAAACCTATTTTCATTTGGGCCGATCAGGTGATATGCCTCATTCGAGTAAACTATCTCTACTATGAATCGGCCTTCCCATTTGGATTGAAACTTGCCTTTGGTCTTGTGTGTCATGACCATGGTTCAATGAAGAGATAAGAAAAAATCTCCTTCTTTAAAAGATCGTTCTTTACCCATCTTTGTTGTTGAGCTTTGAGTCTCAACTCATCTAGCGCCTCTAGTTCTTGGAGACGCCTTCGATAGTGTTTTTCTATTGTCATCTTTTTTGTGAGAGTGGTTTTCAATGAAGGAATTTGGATCTCTAGTGGTACCATGACTACACATCCTTACACCAAGGAGAAAGGTGTAACGTTGTGGGACTAAAGATCGTTGCTCAATAGGCCCAAAGACATTCTCTGAGTTTGTCATCACAATCTTGCTTGTTGGAAGAGAAGAACTTCTTTAGAAGCTTGATAATGGCCTCATTAAATGCTTCAGCTGGACTATTAGCATCTAGGTTGTGTGGTGTAGAAACCACATCTTAGATCTAGAACTTGTCACAAAACTTGAAGAACAGTCGACTGATAAATTGTGGACTATTATCATAGAAAATCCTTTGAGGGATGCCAAATCGATGATGGTGTGGTGTTTCAAGAACTTAACCATGTTAGAATTCTTGACTTCCTTGAGTGGGATGGCTTCAGCCCACTTGGAGAAGTAATCGGTGATAGCCAGAATGAATCGATAGCCTTTAGTGGATAATGGGCTAATTGGCCCGATGACATCCATTCCCCACATCTCGAATGGCCATGAGGCTGTGGTCAGATGTAATTCTTTTGAGGGTTGGTGTAAGAAGTCTACATGGGACTAGCATGTGGGTCCACTACATCCGCGATCATCGTCGGCCAATAATAGCCTAAACGGCAAAGTCAGCCCTAGAATTTGGGTCAAAGTTGATGAACTCCACACATACCATCATGGGCTTCTTTAGTGTCTCTCATGCCCCACTCGATGACAAGCATCAAAGTAATAAACCATGTACAGTGTCTATGTGGCAAAATCGTAAAAGAAGCAGGAAGCTCTCCTTTGGATGGAGATTGCTTGCTTTGGAATTGTTCGGCAATATGCCATGTAAGACAGAGTCAATGATTGGGTAACACCAATCATTGGGCTCAAAAACCTCAAGTGTAGCGTGCACCTCATTAGTTTTCAGGATTTGCTTGGAACAGTATAGCTGGTAGCTAGTGGCTGGCTACAATGTGTAGGCGTTGAAAATTGCTTATCAGTGCCCGAACCAGACTCGTGAAGGTGGGTTCGCAACCGACAAACCGTCGACCAACGCGACCAAGAACAGCTGACGACGCAATCACGCCACAAAACGCATGAAGCGGGTTGACGAATTTATAAACTAAGTCGACGAGGCGTATAAGTCAACAGAGCGACATATCGTGGAATGAATCCGACGATGAAGCTCTAAGTCAGCGAGAATCAGTGAGGCAAGTCGATTAGACTCGAATGTCGACACAGTGCAGTTAACCAAATTCAAGCGACGACGCTGTGCCAATCCAGATCTGGACTCGACGAAATAATCAAGCGAGACCAGAAATACTAGAAAACGGGTCAAAACAGATGACGAGTCAACAAAACGTCAGAAAAAATGGCGAAAAGCGACGGACCCATGCCAGAACTTCGGCCAATGGCCAAAGCGTTTCGGCCAGGGCCGAAGCACTTCGGCCGTGGCCGAATTGCTTCGGCCAAGGGCCGAAGTGCTCGGCCTCTTGGCCGAGCAACTAACCCCCCTCTCTTGCCTATAAATAGAGAGGGGGTGCATAGTTTTGGGGGTTAGAAAATTTTCTGAAGGTTAGCAATTTTGCAGAAGTTAGAATTTTCGTGCGGGAGCTCTGCAAGTTCAAGAAGTTGCTGCCGGCGAAGATCATACTGCTGGGTACGTCAGATCCTCGTCGCTCGAGCTCATACCCGCCAGATCTAGGTCAGGTTTGTGATCTATCTCGCCTTCAAGTC
>JBAKGM010000200.1:32054989-32065337 GCA_037177215.1 Asparagus racemosus | reverse complement strand
GCGCGCACCCACCCCCCCACCCACGCACGCACGCGCACACACACACACATAATTTGTTGTTGTTGTGGCATGTTAGTGTTCAACTATGTAAGTATCTAATATCTAAATAGACCACATATTTCTACTTCTTCAGATTGAAGTTGGTTATAACTGGAAATTTACGATAACTTATTACAAAAAAATCTCAGCATTGTTGAATAATTGGTTGCTTGATGTGAGACCTGACCTAGTTGATTTTAATTTTGGCAGTAAATGTAGCGGAATTATATGGTCACTGCAATTTTTCTGTATTGAGTTTTTTATTTTCTTGCTTGCCATCTTTTGGTGTTTTGTCACCTAATGAGGTTAATTATCCTATCAAATTGTTAATTTTGATTTGATCGGCATACACATCAAATTTGATGCAATCCCTGAAGTGTTAAACTATGATTTCCATGTTCAAGATGTAGATTAACTTATCAAGGATTATGCAGTTGGTGTATGGTCCTTAACAATGACTATGATTTTCCATGCACTTCATTGCTACAGTACCACAAGCTTACTATGGGATCCCGTGAGGCCTGGGATGGTACACTTTCATCCGATGATTTCTATATTGCTGCAAAAGCTTTTTGTGAGAGATGGAAGGAAATCAATTCTTCTCTTCCTCAATGGACGTGGATTCCTAGTAAACGGGTACAAATGTATTTTTTAGTCTGTGTTGGTTATCATATCTTTATTAACTACTACACATAAATATCATAACTTTCTCTCTCTCATTTCGTTCAGGAAGAGGGTTATGTGTCGCTCGAGAATGTTTATCATCTGGACCCCAATGAGGTCTGAAACCAATTCACCATTTGCATGACATACGTAACCTGTTAAACGATAACTGGTAGTAACTGCAGTACTTTACATGATCCTTTTAGGATAATATTGGTGAGCATGGATTTTCGGTAGAAGAAGAGCAAGAAGAGCCAGCTGATCGTGCTGCATTGGTATGTTTTGATAGCAGGACTCTTTATATTTTCTGATTATTGCTTAAGTCTTCTTTGTATTTCGTTTCATATTTCTGAGATGTAAATATCAGTTTCTTATCATTGTTTCTTCACTCCTGTATAAAGTAAAATCCAATATCTATAAAAAATGGTTTGCTAAAAATCTTTCTCCAAGATATCTTACTTTTCATTTTCTTTCCTTTCTTTAAGTTACTACTTGTATTTGGTTTTGTGGGAGCTTTATGACACTTAGAACTACTTGTATGATAAGATCTTAAAATTGCTACATCCAGTGCCAACTATAGCTTTCATATGGGGAATGTAGTGTTCCTTATCATTGTTTCTTATAAAAATTTTCTTTTCAATTCTACTTCCATTTCCAATTTTTGAAAATTTTGTTCTTGTTATTTTTGTTGTTTCTAGGTACGATGCTCTCATAAGGATACACATGTATACAACTTTCATATAGTGTATAGCTTTTCATATCGGGTTCCTGTACTATATTTTCGGGGATACCGATGTGGTAAATCTCTTTTATTTTTATTTTTTGCATAAAGTGGAATTTTTAATATTTCATCTTCAATTCTAAGATTTGATCTTTACTCTTGTTAGATGGCCAACCTCTAGATGTGCACGGTATCAAAAAAGACCTCGATTATTCTCCAAGTCTTTTGGAGGAGCCTAAATGGACATTCATGACCCAGGAGGTAAATCTGTCTTTCATATTCCTTATAAATGTATATTGTAATTGTATCATATTGCCTTGTATCCTCAGATATATAAAGTTAGAAAAAATTATGTTGAAATAAAATAGTAAATGAAATGAAGCCTGTAAACTATTGGATCAATGTATAATACTTGCAAATTGAAGTTTGTTGACTTCAAAAGTTCTGAGGAGGTTTTGATGTAGATTTTTCTGAAATGCAGGACTCGAGAAATATGGGGTGTGAGTTGTTTTATTGATTTAAACCATAAGGGCTTTTGATATTGCTGCAATTATTCTTCTCTTTTCTTGAACCTTTCCTTTTTTTTCCCCTCACTATGTTACTGATGTAGGTTTTGATGCTACTAGGAACATCCATTCTTACATTGCCCATGGTATATGCTACATCCCTGCGGAACTAATGAGTGGATGAAGTTACTTCTGGGTCACAATCAACACGACTTTGTGATTGCTAAATACTTGCCATCATGGTTATCTGTTGCTGGTCAGGCAGTTGGTCTAAGAATCCCCCTTAATTTGCATACTGAAGATGTTCAAAAATATGCATCTTCTACCAATGAAGGTTAGATATTTTTGCACCTTAATAGCTAGTATGTTAATATCAACAGTCTACCTTGTTATGGGGCTTGAGTAGTTATGCTCATGGTTATTTATTGAGGGTAATACCATGTGGCTTTCTTTTATGTAAATACACATCTGCCATCATTTTTGTGATTATTGAAATTATGCTTTGTGTCGATAAAAAATTTCTTCGAAGTTTTTTTTATCATCCAGTTTGTTTGTCAAAATATTGATGGAGTCAATAATAACACCAAGTGCCTTTTTTTATATTTTCCATTGAATGGAAATGTTTTTTGATGAAAGGGAACGATCAGATAGCACAAGAGTAACATGTGAACAGAGGAGGAGATAACACCTTAAGTTGGTATGGTCCTTGAATTGCGGCAATTGACGGTTTCTGGCTAGTTGCAGACAGTTCAAAGTTTGAATACGTAGGTGTGCTGGCTTTGGATTATGATGCATATAAATATGTTGGTGCACTGGATTTAAATTTTTGGTCCTATTGAGCTGTGTCTTAGATTGTGGTTTGAGATTATGACATATCATATATTAACAATGGACTTATTCTGGCTATTGAAGATTCACACTGATGTGAGTGAATACATAGGTAGCTCTATGATTGCTAAATAAACATCCAGTTTTTTATTAGAACATGCTTGCTATCTGCAAATTGATTTGGTGTTAACTGCATCACTTTATTTGATGGAATCTTAAGTCGGCATTCAGTTTCTCTTTTTGTGTTTGTGTGGTGGGTTTTGTTGTGGGGGGTTTGACCGGAGATCTTAGGGTATTTTGATCAATTTTGATCTGAAATAAGAAGTTTCTCTTTCCCTACAGTTGGATTTCTGAAGAAATTTCTTCGTCTTAGAAACTATTGGTTTTAATTTCAAATTGGAGGTGTGGCTGGTTGTGCAATATGTTATGTAAATTCCAGCGAAAAAAGGATCTTTTCTGAATCAGTGAGCAAGTATATTCAGTTTAAATGTGTTTAATTGTTGGCCCTAGTATATTCATGCTTTGATTGAAAAATGCCGCTTTCCATTGTTTAGATCAATTATTGAGTCGTTCCTATATTTCGAAATCTTGATATTAGAAACCCAGAAACTTCTAAGAGCAGTAATGACCAATTGCGTTCTGAACGTAACAGTAGTTCATAGTTTGCATTATCTTAACTTGACTTCTGCTGGCATTAGATTTCAGAATCATTATCAGATCATAAGCTTCAGTAATTATTGGAAAACTCAGTGGTGAATATTTTTATCCTTTTGTCTCAGTTTTGTGTTTAGTTAACTTATCATGCAGTAGTTAATTCAGTAGAGAAACTACGTAAGTGCATGCTTTAGGTGCTAACTAACTGTGGGAATGGGTCGTATGCTTGTTATAAAGGTAAAATTGAACATTCTATATATTATCACAAAAAGTTTGCCGGCTGGAAGCTGTTAAAAGATATCCCCTTATTTTATAACGTAACAAGTTTAATAATAAAATATCAGATTGCAGAGGATTTGACAAACTAGTCTTCATCAGATAATCATATGTCCACCTCTCAATATGTTAAAGAGTTACTACAATCCACACTGTATGAATGAGATTAATATACTTGACTTATGAGGCCAAACATATTCATCACTTGTTCACCGATCTATTTTTATTTTCTTTCAACAGGTGAAGTTGAACAATCTTTATCCTGTAGTACCTCTTATATCTAGCACCTTATGACAAACTTCTAGGAAAGAAAGAAACATTGCAGTAAAAGGTAACAGGCTCGCGTTGTGATTACTTTTGCTCAAGTTAGATTACTGGATAATTATTGACGATTACTTAGAAAGGCTGCAGGGTTAATAGAACAGCTGGAACAGTGAAAGGTGAATATGCAGTTAATGGTTCTTCATTTATCTTGGATTTTAATAGTTAATTATAAAGTTCATAATTAAATTGAGTTGTTAATTATGATAGCAGTTGCAGAATATTTGCATGAAGACAAATACATATACCTATATGTCCCCATATGATGAGAACCAAAGATTCCATATTTCAAATGTAGTGGGGATGGTGGTTCACCAAATTCTCCAAGAGAGTGACAACCATGAAAAGAGAGAGGGATCTCCCTTGATCCTTTGGAGCCTAGTGGTCAGCCTTCTATCTAATCTAAAACATTCATTAATACAAGTTGATAGATTATATTTCATCTTTATGGTAGGTAATAAAGGTTATGATGAGATGAGTAAGCCTGCATTGCATTAAACAAGTTGGAGTTGTTGTTCCCCTACCTGAGCTCACTTAGAATTATTACAAAAAGTTTGCCGGCTGGAAGCTGTTAAAATATATCCCCTTATTTTATAACGTACAAACTTTAATAATAAAATATCAGACGCAGAGGATTTGACAAACTACTCTTCATCAGATAATCATATGTCCACCTCTCAAATGCTACAATCCACAAACTGTATGAATGAGAGATTAACATACTTGACTCGTGAGTCCAAACATATTGAGTCAATTTTACCGTTTAGTGCTAATCCCATTTTATGGTTTTGCTAGACTAAAACATTTGATGCCCTTTTGGACTTTTGGGAAGGTAGAGAGAAAACTGAGTCAATTTTACAGTTTAGTACTGAATCCCCTTTTATGGTTTTTGCTAGGCTATAACATTTGATGCCCTTTTGGACTTTGGGAAAGGTGGAGAGAAAACTAGCTACTACTTCACTTCACGTAAATGTGTCAAGATGTTGATTTTGTATTAAAATCAAAATGCCAACACTAACCTTATTTACATTAGAACATATTTGGGTTAAAAAACCTACTTAATTTGATTTCCTATTTGGAATCAGATTCTTATTCAGACAAAAAGAAAAATTAGTTCATTAAGAAACAAGTTCATTAAAATTTTCATATTTAGAGGGTTTATATATCTACAAAAAGTAAAACAAGTTCATTAGGAAAAACAGGTTCATTTAAATTTTCATATTTAGAGGGTTTATATATCTGTAAATAAGAAAACACAAGTTCATTAAAATTTTCATATTTAGAGGGTTTATATATGAAGAATTTTTTGAAAGAGATCGAATTTGATAAATATTTAGTAAAAACGAACGCTTTGCTAAATATTTAGCAAAATGGACCTCTTTTTGGCCAGCTCACCAAGGCTAGCCAAAAAGTGGTCGATTTTACAAAATATGGGTTTCAAAACACATGGGACTAGTAGTACTGTGTGTTTAGGACTTGGTAATCGCGGCCTAAACAGCACACAGAAACTCACAGGACTAGTAGTCCATTGGGTTTTCTGCACAGTAGTAGAAAATCTACGGGACTACTAGTCCTGTGGGTTTTCTGGGGAGTAGCAGAAAATCCATGGGACTCCTAGTCTCGTAGGTTTTACAGAAACCCCCAAAATGTGCACGAAACATGCACGATTCTATTCCGACTTATATCCTGCGTATATACAATATTTCATGTGCACAAAAAATATAAATCCACCTCATATACATATCTAAACAGTATAATCCTTATATAACTTATAAAGTTTAAGAAATAAACATAACTTAAAACATTTATAATCAGTCCAAAACATCACAAAACAATAGAAAAAGTCAGCGGCAACACATTGTATAGCCATACGCCAAAATATTGCCATAAATCCAAATGTATTAAGTATATTTATTTACAAATAGAGTCTAAGTAGAAAATCCAATAAACTATCACATACAACCAAAGACTTTAGTCAACGCCTTCCTCCGTGCATCATATGCCTTATATTTGAATATAGTTATTTTTCTCATATCGTATACTCTTGTAATTATCTGACCTGGAGTAAGATCAAGTTCTCTCTTTACTTCGGGCATAATTAACTTCAAGATATTAGAGGAATTTGCTGCCTTATGATCGACATTAGCAATCGGATTGCAACATGCATGTAGTCCGCAATAACTAGAGATCATAAATTGCCCATTAGATTTTTTCCTAACAGTTACATTAAGCTTCCATGGACACTTGGAATTTCTTTCATCTTGAGCACTTGTATACTCTCATTGAGCTTTCTCGTTGAAGTAGCACTTTACATGATAGTTGGTTGTATTAGTTTTCCCGACTTGAATTTGACTCGATTATTAATTGACCATTCACGTATAGCGAAAACTAGCGTTTCCTTATTCTCGAATAGATCTTTTTTTTTGAAAGTGAAGTCCTCGGGCCCTTTGAATTTAGAATCAAGCTCAACAAACTCAGCTTGTGAGTTATTTATTCACTCCTCATTTTAAAACTCTTCTGGCAACGGTTCTTCAGACTCCACATAATCGTTGTTTACACAAAATTCATCCATCCAATGGATGTCCTTATCAATTCCTTCAATTGCACACTGTATGCTATCAAGACGTTCTTCTTCTTTAGCATCTTCAGAATCACCATCTGCATCCTCATCCTCTTCTACAATAAAACCAACGGGTAAATTATCCGTAACATGATCCGAAGCGTTGTGGAGCATATCACTTGACATTGCACAATGGGAGGGCCTGCTTAAATGTTGTAGTTGAGTCAATGTCATTTCACTCAAGTCATTTTCTAAGTGCACGGCACTTGGAGATGAAATGAATTCATTCGAGTTATTTTTTAAGTCAAGCATGCAGGAGAACTCTCCCGGAGCATATGAAACTTGAGCAACATCGTATATTGAAAATTTTTCAATAAACAACTCGATTGAGATTTGGTTTTCCGCAAGTTGTATCATGTCAATGATTTCTTGATCATTGGTGATCTCTATAGCAATTGTTCTTTTTTCATTTATCGGACAATTACAGAAGATCTTAGTTGCATATTCTGCATGATTAATTCTAGTAATTCTGTATATTTGCACCATCATTCCATCGAAGTTGTAATTTCTAGATAACATGAATATTTTTCTATGTCCTCCCTCGTATATGGGCATAGTATTCATTCCAACCCAGTTTCCCATTAAATAAGCAAATAGCGGGTATACCATTCGCCATCGGAACTGAAATATTAACATTCATCATATGCAAATTATCTATATTATTCATAAATTAAATTTTATATATCTTATTTCTAGTTAAATCGTAGTTGAAAGACCCTCCATATCAAATTTTAACCAAATCATTTTTTAATCAAAATTGAAAAAAATTATTCCAAATATAGAGTTATTTCCAAACTACAATTGTAACTTAAAAATAGAGAGAAAATTATGCAAAAATAAAAAAATTTACCTTGATGAAGAGTTGAAGTTCTTTGGCGACGTCGGAGTTTAACAATGCTGGAGTGAATCAAGAGAGAACTTTTGGGAAGATTCTTAGTTTGGGTTTGGAGAGAAGGAGAGAGAAAATTGAGGGAGAAGGAGGTAATGTGGGAGAGGATGAATAGGGTAGGGGAGAGAGATTGGGAGAAATTGGAATTTTTTGAGGGAGAAAACTGGGAGAGAGATGGGCATGCGGCTGTGCCCTAATTTTTGGACATAGTTGGGTTTATATAGGCCCGACAAATACACGAGACTATTAGTCCCGTGTATTTGTTGGGCCGACAGAGGCCAATGTCTCTGTTAAACCCATGGGACTAATAGTCCTGTGGATTTCTACCACTATGCAGAAGACTCACGGGACTACTAGTCCCGTGGGTTTTCTGTGTGTTGTTTAGGCCAAGATTAGCGAGCCCTAAACATACGGGACTACTAGTCTTGCGTGTTTTGAAACTTCTATTTTGCAAAATCGACATCCTTTTGGCCAGCCTTGGTGAGCTGGCCAAAAAAGGTCGATTTTGCTAAATATTTAGCAAAACGGTCGACTTTGTTAAATATTTAGCAAATTTGGTCTCTTTCAAAAAATTCTCCTTTATATATCTATAAGCCCGAAACAAGTTCATTAAGAAAAACAAGTTCTCCTTTTCTTTTTCTTCTTTTTTTTCATCTGTGGTTGGTTTCATAGGCAGGTGCGACATGTAGGCTAAAGCTATACAAGCTCTCTTTTTCAAATCAGTAATTTTGGTTAGAATTTTTGGTTCGTTTAGTGATATTTTGTATGAAAAATTGATGGGGACACATTTGAAGATTGAGTTTGAGAGAAAGTTCACCTTCTGTGCTCCTCACAATTTTCAAAATGGATTTAACCTCTTGCTAAGGACTTGTTTGGCTGCGACTTATTTTATGATTTTTTATAAGTTACTTATTACTTATTTTTACTTATTGGGCAAGATAGTATTTTAACCTGAATAAGTAAATCTTTGTCTAAGTGGCCAAAAATAAGTTGAAGAATGCTGACTTATTTTTGTCCTACTTATAAGTTAAAAATAAATAATAATTAAACCAATACCATGAAACATGGTCTTAGCACCTTATAAATAAAAAGATGCTAATAAGGGAAAATAAGTAGGTTGCCAAACATACTCTAAGCCCATGGCTGTTGGCCTTTTGTGTTGAACCATAAATCTTTGTTTCCCTTCTTCGTGTTTCATATTCGTGATTTTTTTTCTTTTATTGATATTATAGACCTTTGCCAAAGATAAAATCATAGAGAAGAGAGGGGTTTGTCATAAAATGTGCTTAACTTCATTGGTAAAATGGCAGTTAATTTTCCAGTACACTTTAGCTCAGTTCAACCGAGAACTAACCTCCAAAATTTCTTTTAGACTAAAAGAGAGTAAAAGAAGAGAAATCAAAGCAGTATATGAAACCAATCAGCTTAAAAATCAATGTGATGAGCACCAAATTTCTTTTATTCACTGCTGGCATTGTGAAGAAGACCATTCTCCTTCCAAACAAGAAAGGCTTATGTTTAGGACGGGTCAATAACTTTGTCCTGCAAAAGTTGTTAGAGAAATGGTGCAAAAGTTCTAGTGGGCAGCATACTTCTAAATTAGAGTAGGTAGATACGATGACTTTTTTGGAGGGTTCTATCCCTGCAGTGGAGAGAATCGTCAAGATAAGAGAGATTATATATTTGTGGTAGTATTATTAAAGGTGAACCTCCTTTGATATTGAAAGGATTAGGTAGCTTAGACAATCAAAGTGATGCACGTCTCCTTCTAGAGATGAAGTCAGAGTAAGAAAGGTGTCCAGTATCAACCTTCCACTAGAATAAACCAAGAATAAAGATGATGTATAATTTAAAAATGGCAAGATATTACAGAAGGGAAAGGGATTGATACTTTGGTTAAATGTAGCAGACACTTAATCAAACAAGAACTTTGGCATACTTAGAGAAGGATATGCAAGTCCTAGTCTATTAAGGCGGCTAATTAAGTCTGATGAGGGAGGCTTATTTATTTTGTCTGCTAAATATAATAATTTGAATTTAAATCTTTTTTTGGAATTTCAGAGTGTAAAAGTAAACATAACATATTATTTAATGAACTTTGATTGGAATTTCTTCTCTAGAAATAACTTTTTTGCTTGACTATGGTTTCATAACGTAATTGGAAGGTCTTGATCTCTCAAATTTAATTTCTGACTGTAGTAATGTTATATGTCTTGGTTTCTCAACGGATAAAAAATGTATAGTTTTTCTGCCATAATAATCAGCTATATATGAAGGAATTTCTCTTTGAATAACAGAGGAATCACTACTCCTTAATATTTTGTGGAAGATACGTAAGCCTCTAGTGAATTTTCAGTGAAAAACAATTACTGGAGAGCATCATATGTTCTCACACAGAGGATAGGCTCTGTCACTAAGGATACTCTGCAAGTGACAGTTCTGGCTATAGTTAGTTTCTCAAATCTCCAAATGCTAATTTTTTTGGGGGGAAAAACAAAAATAAAAAACAATAAATATTTTCCCAAGTCCTAAGATACATCACGGGCTACAGTTCTTATTTCTGAGTTACTGCAAAACTTTTTTGCTAGGGTGCAAATCAGCTCCCTACTTAAATAAAGAAATGAGAAATAAGGCATGCAGGGCACCTCACTTATGTTTTAAGCAGTAACCATAAATATGATGAAGAAGTCAACCCGTTACGTTTCTTAAGCGTGGGTCTATATAAATCAAAGCAAACGAAAATGAACATAACTTATACTAACTTTTGTTCGTCTCGGGGGGGGGGGGGGGGGGGGGGGGGGGGGGGGGGGGGGGGGGGGGGGGGAGGGGGG
>JBAKGM010000200.1:32005015-32039433 GCA_037177215.1 Asparagus racemosus | reverse complement strand
GGGATCCCACAATACTTATGAAACAAACAAAGTTTATGGAATCCCAAAACATCATAAAAAATTTATGGATTTGAAATCCCATGATGAAATCCATATCCATAAATTTTGGGATTTGAAACAAACACCCCCTTAATGAAATCAATGATTTTGTGCTAATAAATGGATCTTTTTTAAAATGTCTTGATAAACGCTGGCACTTGAGTAGATATCTCAAGAGATAGCTATTCCTCATAAATAATTCACAGATTTTTAAGAGTTGCATAAAACCATAGAATACGGAGTTTAAGCGCTGACTGCGGCCTTGCAGCGTCTTTTTTTTGGTAGGTCTCGGCCTCGCAGAATTGCCAGTCTCACAAAACCATGGACGTCGCGGCAGAAAGGACCCCCTCCCTCGGAGATGAAAAAACCCTAGAATCCCTTCTACAATCGTCCAAAACCCTAGAAGGCCGCTCCCATCTCGCCTCCTCCCTCCCTCTCCCCTCCCTCCTCCAACTCCTCTCACCTTCCTCTCCCCTCCTCCTCCCCCACCTCCGCCTCCTCCGAAACCTCTGCGCCGGCGAAATCTCAATCCAGAACTCCTTCGTCAAATCCAACGGCCCAGATTACATCGCCTCAGCGCTCCTCGGCCCTCCCCGGGCCCCACCAGAGGCTCTGAGGGCCGGCCTGCAGGTTCTGGGCAACGCGGCGCTCGCCGGAGAGGAGCACCGGGCGGCGGTGTGGGCCCGGCTGTTTCCTGATGCGTTTCTTGAGATTGCTCGGGTTAGGGGGCCGCCGCCAGGGGCTTGTGATCCGCTGTGTATGGTGCTGGACACGTGCTGTTCGGCTACTGGAGGCAGGAGGAGGTTGAGGGAGCTTGTTGGGGTTGAGAGGGGATTGGAGATTGTCGTGCAAATTATACGCACTGTTTCCTCAGGTTTTTTTTTAATTAAAAAAAATTGATTTGTTGGAAATAAAGTTAAATTTTCTCCGTTTTGTTTATTTCATTGTGTTGAATTTTCTGTATTTTAGGACATGGGTTATTGAAATGAAGTATTCTGGGTCTGTTAAATTTGAGTTTTTAGGGTGTGGCTTACGGAAGGAAAAGATTTTGGGTGTGATGTAGGAGATTATACTTTATTTGCCTATGCTAGTTCGATTGAGTTTGATTTCTTAGAAGCTGTCTGCTCTAGTTTCTGCATGTTCTTAGAAGTTGTCTTTCAAGAAAACCAAACAAGCAATCTACCCTGTAATCTTTAGTCATTGTTGTTTTGTTTTTGTTGCAGAGGGATATCAAGAAGAGTGGTTCGAATGGTTTCTTATTAAGCTCTGCATTGAGGAGTCGAATCTCTCTCAGTTATTTGTGAAGTTGGGTTCTTTGGATGTTTCGGATATGTCTGGTATTTCTGAATCCCAAAGCAGTATGCTCAACACCGAGCAAGCTTTTCTGTTTCGAATCCTATCAAAGTGTCTGAGTGAGCGGCCTCGTGAAGTGATGGTTACCAATGAGTTCGCTCTTGAAGTTTTAAACATTCTGAAGGAAGCTTGTGGCATTGTGGGTTTCAGTACTAGAAGCACCTCCGAACTTCCTACTGGTTTCCCTGAAGTTGATGTTTTTGGGGAGTCACTCCTCATATTAAGGGATATTTGTGCTTGGGAGAACTTTTCTTCACCAGGCACTGAACCTCCTGTTAACTCACTGCTATCCAACGGCATTATTGAACTTGTTTTGAGTTTTCTTCGTGGCCTTGAACCCCCAGCAATTGTGAGGAAATCTATTGAGAGAGCAAATCAGCAAGGAGTGCAGACGATTTCCGCTGATATGAAGGTTTGCCCTTACAGAGGGTATCGAAGAGATTTGGTATCTGTCATTTGCAATTGTCTTCGTGGTAGGAAGCAAGTTCAAGATGAGGTGAGGCATAGAAACGGGATTCTGCTGCTGTTACAACAATGTGTTGTCGATGAGGATAATCCTTTTTTGAGAGAATGGGGACTATTGGCAACATCGTACTTATTGGAAGGAAATCCGGAAAACCAGAATGAGGTAGCTCAACTTCAGATGCAAGAGCCTGTCCAGACGCCAGAAATGGCTAACCTGGGTCTCAAAGTGGAGGTAGACGAAAAAAGTGGGCGTGCAAAGCTGGTTAATACACAGGTTAAGTCCTCTCTTTAGGGTTTTATGCTGCTCGTTAACTGTTTAAATTCAGTATCATGTGAAAAATGTTCCTCTAATCTGTTACACATTACATGTCATCCTTTTGCATTTGTTGACTGTTTTTATTTCCTGATAGTGTAAAATCATAAATTTTTTAAAGCATTATTTGATGAGAAGGCGGTGATGCATATTGGATATTTAGATGGGCTCTCCCAGTTCACAATTGTAATTCACTTGCATGTGTATCAAGTATCAACCAAATGTGGTTTAATCATTAATGTAACATTTTAGACCGTGATAATTTTATAGACCGTGATAAAGTTGTATGCTCACCATAACGAGAACATATAACGATTTATCGTTGAAATTATTTTGTCAGAGCATGCAAGTCAATTCCTACTTTTCTAATCGATTCTTTCACTTCCGCAACACTGAATGACTATTCTGGAGTTGTAGTGCTAGTATCCTACTCCGTATTTATTAGAACTGGAAAAGATGTAAAGAGCAACAAGAAACCTTAAATTAGCAAGTGTTCTAGCAACACAATGATAAAGCATATATCTTATGAGCAACTAGTTTGAGGTTCAAATCCCACTTTCACTAGGGTACTGTGTTAGTGGGTTGTTTGCACACACGCATAGGCACACACATGCACTTACTTCCTCACAGACACCCAAATCGACGTAGGCACGTACAGCCACACCCAAACACGTGCATACACGCACATAAACTTGTACAAATAGGAACAGTCACTGACATGCACATACACCCACAGAGCCATACACATACGCATACCGGTCCGCACGTCATATACACAAACACATGCACAGAAAAGAAATAGCACTGGTGGTAACACCTCACTGAATGGCCCCAGCTGAACAGTAATTGATTTAACCTTGGCCTGCTAGTGCATGGCACCTTATGCTATTGCCAGACATGTAACCTTATGGGAATTCTCAGTTGAACCTAGTTGAAATTGGTATAAATCACACAACCATGTGCTATTTCTAGGTTGAGCAGAGGAATTGATATTGGCTAATGTAATCTTTTGCTTTTTTTTTTGCATTGCCGTTAACCAATTTTGAATTAGAGAACTGATGTAACCTAGGTCACCTGGACACTTCGTTTTAGGTGTAGTATCCGTGTCGGACACTAGTGGTTCAAAGCAAAACCCAATTTCCCCATTACTTATGACCCTAAACTAGTTTCTTTGGTATATCGAGCTCAAAGCCAGTAGGTTTTTGAACCTTAAAAGAGAAACCATTACGTAAAACTTTGAAAAATACCCATCGTATCCCATGCTACCAAAACGAACCTTAATTCTTTGTTTTATTTAACTTGATTCTTAATTGTTTTAGATACTTAGATAGTAAAAGAAACATACAAATGAAACATACAATTGTTATAGGTATTTTAATTTGATCTAATGTAGATATTATATATATACATGCGGCTGTGTGTCTGTGTCCTTGTATCTTGCCTTTTACAAATTTGCCGTGCCCATGTCCGTATCCATGTCCGTGTCCGCACTCGCGCCTGTATCCGTGCAACCTAGGATGTAGCCAGATTCAAACTAGGAATTGTAGATAGTGCCATTTCTAATGCTAAGTGGAAAACAGTTTGTTAAGGTCATTACTGCTATTCACACTGTAAATGTGTCATTGTGATGGCAGGAAGTGGTGGAATATGTAAGGTTTTGATGTTGACTAATGAAATATTAATTTTTCTTTAACAATAGCATAAAGTGGCTTGAGTGCTTGTTTCTTACTCAGTCACTTGGGGGATTGATATACGCATGCCAGGAAGTGTCTCAAAATCCTAAGTCTATCCTTTATAGGAATCCACATACAGTTAGATCCCATCACAGCTATTCAGAAATATAAATCCTATCTCTATTATTCAACGCCCAAAGTGTAAGCGTAATGTTGTTTACCAACATGAAATCCACTTCCCTCAAGTAGTGCCCTTCTTGGTTTTCAGGCTCTGCTTTATGTCAAGACAACAGACAAATTGGGTTTAGGCACAATCAGCTAGAAATCCAATTGATTCCAACATTTCGCACTCAAAGTCACTTTGGTGTAGTGCTAATCCATACATTTATGAATATACTTCCAACTGAATCGCGTGTTCATAGTTTCAAATGCATACAATTGCTTAGACTGCATACCCCGCAGGATTACCATACCAAACTCCCATAGACCAAGCCAATATTGTTTCTCTAAAATTACACCTTTAATAACAAGAGTCGGGATATCTCTAATTCCTCAACAGAGTGATTCCCAGAAAAATTTCTTTTACTCATGCTTATACTTCTATAAGTGGGTATCTGTGAATATGGATTATATACGGGCGACCTGCCCTCTTAGAATAAATTTAGATATAGGATCAGCTATTTTTCCAACTGTGTCTTTTTTGTGATCATATTCTTCATGGCCATAGAGAACATATCAAACTAGCAATTTCATGGCTAAAGTTTTATTGCATCACTTCTTTTTCTTATCATTTAATACAAACCTTCTATTATTTCTATTAAGTCTGTTGTATTCTTCTGGTAGTTATACGCTTATAATATGTTTCTAAATGAAACTTTAGGTCACTGGTATTTTTTTTCCAGATCACTTATAGTTTCTATTGGTTATGTTACGATTGGCTCTAATTTTTTGGTATTCGACAAAGTTTCTGCAATACCTAACAACTTTCTGGTGAATTCTATATATTACTCTATTTCTTATTCTTTTTATCCCTTACACTACATTATTACAACTATTTGCCTCTGGCATAGCTTCCCCTGAAAAGAATAGATATCACTTGGGTGCTCAGATAAAGTTATTCAAGATGTTCGAAACCCCAATCTCACGACATAGGTATTCAAATTACTTACAGGTTGGATTTTCCACTGAAGTAACAAATCTGACGTCTTCGGGGTAAATCAAACTTTGATTTCTTGGAAAGATCTAACCTGAATTTCCCTTGCACATTGTTTGATACTCTTGTATGCCAGTCACTTGATACCCTTCAGATTAAATATATATTTGTGCTTGGAGTAATTTTAGATGTACCTTGTTTCCATTTGATGCTAATATCAGTCTTCCTTCCTTCACATGTTTTATTTCCTCGTAACTGTTTATCATTTGAACTTGTAGGTCTGTCTCATGCTCTTTGACTTTCAATGACATTTCTTCTTCAAGTTATCTTAAACTATTGATACACAAGGCAATTCTTAATTTGTTCATAACTTCATAATATCTAGTACTGTCAGATTGATGTGTTTGGAGTTGCTAGGATGGCCTATTAGTACCTTGTCATCATCTATGTAGAATATTAAAAAGATTCCCCCAAGCAAAGTGATTTCGCCAGCACCAGAAATGGTCGATTTTGTGTATTCAAAGTTTTTTGACTGGTGTAATTTGTTTTGAATGCCCAGGATGATGTAAACCATCAACAACCTTGAAAGTAGAAGTCTCAACACTTTGAAGGTGCCAATCTGACAATTACTGTGGATGATAGTGAAGTAGAACCCTCCTCTGGTGCATCAATATGGGTGCATGTGATAGCTCTAGGCACCAACATGTCATCTCATATAATAGAGGATGGAGAAAACCGGTTCTTAATGCAGTAAAACGCCATCCATTTTGTGCAATTTCATGGGCTTGTGAAAATATGCGCGACATGGATTGGATCCACTGTGATGTTGGCAAAAACAATAGATTTCTCTCAGGAAGCGTTCTCATGATTTGATTGCAGACAGATTGGAGGATCAGAAAGCTGATTGTAATCTTATAGCAGACTTTTATTTAGTTGAATTAATTTATTTGGAATCCAATTGGGTCCTGAATTCTATAAACTGATGAAACAGTTATGGTATTCTCTTATAGCTTGGGATGGTCCACAAAACTAGAGAACAGGGGAATATGAATATTGTTAATCTCTGTGAATTAGATGATGCTTTGCTGGTTAACTGGCTTGATAAAGATGGATATTATAGGAGTGATCATGTCTAAATTTGGGGAAAGGAGGTGACAATGTATCTGGGAGGCTATTATTCTTGACAAAAACCATAGTAAATGGTATCGTTTCTCTTTTAAAAGCTTCTATAAACATCTAAGAAATTTCGTCCATTTCTAAAATTCTTTGTGCTGTGTTTGGACCTTTGAACGTTAAGACTTTAAATTGGTTAGTCATCATAAATGAAATTATGACTGATCCAAAAGAAAAGAGTACAACTCTGAGTATACTCCTCGCTTGATGATTATGAAGAAGGCACTAGTCATTCTTTTCTTTGCCAGACATATTTGAGAGCACTTTAAGAAAGTTCTTTTTACATCTACACTACTTCTTAGTGGATTACATGGAGATCTAAAGTGTTAAACGACTCTTTTAGGGCCAACATGGGCAACATCAGAAACATCCCTGTAGGAAGGGAGTGGTTTACATCATTTGATTGAATAGTCACAATTTTCAACCTAATCCTCTAACCACCCGTATATGGTATAGATCACCCCATTGTATGGGCAAGGTTAGTTATTACTACTACTTGGGAAGTCTGAAGAAAGAAACTGACCATGAAAGCCTTCATAGCGAGACAAGTTACAAAATTATTGCTTCACCTAAATGCCCAGTTCATTAATGCGGAGAACGAAAACCAAGTATTCTTCCAAATGAACAATGCCAATGGATTCAGATATAAGCACAAACCTTAAACTTCTGCTACCACCAGCATCTATTAACCAATATTCAAGTGCTTGCACATTCTCAACCATGTTAAGAGGGAATAACAAAGTGATTCAATATTATCCATACAAGGATACTGTAATTTGGTAACTTTTCCAGCTGATCATTTTGCTTACAATTCTACCAGCACCAATATGAACCCATCAAAGGTTTCTGAACACCGGAAATTTCTAACATAGGTCTCAAAGTGGAGTTAATTCCCACTGGTATGCAGGTTTGCCCTTATAGAGCGTATAGAAGAAGCAAATCAGCAAGAAGTGCAGTTGATTTCCACTGATACCCTTATAGAGGGTATCTAAGAGATGTGGTCTCTGTCATTTGCAATAGTCTTCGTGGAAGGAAGCTAGTTCAAGATAATGTCAATCAGAGCAACAGGTTTCTGCTGCTATTACAACTGTGTGTTCTTGATGAGGATAATCCTTTCTTGAGGGAAAGGGAAGTATTGGCAGCATCGTACCTATTGGAAGGAAATCCAGAAAACCGGAATGAGGTAGCTCAACTTCAGGTGGAAGAGCCTGTCCAGACGCCGGAAATTGTTAACCTGGGTCTCAAAATGGAGGTAGGTGAAAAAGGTTGGCACGCAAAGGTTGTTAATAAACAGGGTAAGTCATCTCCTTAGCTTTTATGCGTTCATTAATTGTTTAAATTCAGTGTCATGAGCAAAATGTCATTTTCATCTGTAGTACTTTGTAAGTTACATGTCATCTTTTGGCATTTGTTGACCGTTTCTATTGATTAGATAATTGTTAGTGGAGAATCATAAGTTTTCTTTTGCCTTATCTCTTAAAGCATTATTTGATGAGAAAGTGGGGGTTGGAAATTAGATGGTTTTGCCAAATCCTAATTGTTAATTCACATACATGTGTATCGAGTATCATCAAATATGGTTAAACTAACATTTAAACCGTGATCTGGCTTATTTTTGGCCATCGCAATAACACAACCATCATTGTTGAAGTCTTCGTCAGAGCATTCATACTGAATTTTTGGACTACCTCATAACGGCATGGTTTCACTTTTCCAATTGAGGAGTTTAGAGACAAACTTTATTCTTTTAGTTAATGGAGCTTTTCTTTATATCATGTATTCCTTTTCTTAAAAACATAAGGTTTTCCTACTTTGGGAAGGAAGGTGTTTCACATATAGTGTATAGTGGCATGGGAAGGTAGTCAATGCAGTGATGTGCAGAATTCCCTCTTGAAATGTTTGGTGCATTGCAAGTGTCAAGCACTTGTCTCTCTGGAAGTTTTCCTGAGCCTTTGCTTGAATCTCTTTGTATTCTTGATGATTTGAAGTGTATGATATAAACTAGCTATAGTTTTTCTTTTAAAAAAGTGAAAGTTTGTGCATAGTTAATGTACCCAATTCTATCACTAAACTTCCCACTGAAGCGGCATTGAGGAGTTAGTATAAAACTGAGTGTATTCTAAGTCAAAATCTGGGTTCTGGTGCTCATACATATATGTATGATGATGTTTGATCTTATTGTACATCTCTATGATGACACTAACCTTGCTGGGATACATTAGGAAGTAGGAGACGATAAATGTACAGGGAAGTGTCTATCTTCAATTTTTACAACAAGCAACTTAATGGCGTATATTATGGGATGCTATCTTGTACCAGCATTTGTTGGAGTTCATGTCTAGTCCATTTTCAGCACCAGCATGTGCAAGATAGTTGGTAAACGTGTGTTTAATATGGATAGTGTTGAAAAGATATTTTATGTTTCTAAATAGGTTTCTTTAGTTTTCTTTGGATACTATTCACTTGTTGCTTAAGGTATTTAGTTTTCATAACTTTATGATTGAGGATTTAGGTTTTTATATTTTGTTGTTACATGTCCTGATTCCTGAGGTTTTATCAAATCTTTGTTTGAATTCACACGGTACACACACGCACACAATCACTGCACACACACGCACACAAACACAAACCCCGTGCCCGCCACGGCACATATCAGTACCTATGTTTTTAAAGATTTTGCATTTCTGCATAGGATCCTCCGGTCACTTCCTTCTAGTTTTATTGTTACAAAATATACTCCCCAGGTGTGTACTTAACACATTAGCTACAACACTAATTGGTTGATATGTGTAACATCTGGTGTGCATCATTCAGGGCTAGGACTATCGGCATATCAATTTGCAGTTGCTCCCCTTTTATCTCTTAGTGTCATCCCAGTAGCTTTCGCCGTTTGTTTACTTTCCAATCTCTATGCATTTCACCACTTCACTGGAAACTCTTTTGACTCCTATCATTCTCTAAATTTGTAGTTTCTATCACCTTACATTGTTGAGCTTTGGGATCAGACAACAGAGTTGAAAAAATGCCTACAGAAGCTTTATGTCCTGCGCAGGATCTGGTTTTATTGTTGAAAAACTCCTAAAAGGCAGGCCTGAACACTGTCCGTAAGAGGTATCCTGGATTGAGGAAAGGTTTTATCTTTGTTGGCTGTGAATACTATGAGTAGTCTACTTTATCTTCTTTCTTTATGAGGATCTTACCTGATGATAGTCTGTACCTTATATGTGGTTGGTTTATCATATCTATGAACATGGTCTTTCTGTGCATCTTCCATTATGTAGTTTATGCTTTTAGCTTAATATATCTATAGTTATATTGCAAATTTATATTGATTCTGTTAAGATGAAGAAAGTTTTTAACTCTTTAATCCAAATTTGCTTATAATCATGGTTGTAGCAGGTCAAAATCTCAAAACATTTTCTTTTCCAATGCCATCGCGAAACTCTGAATTTTATTCAAATGTCATCGCCTATATTTTGGATAGACACTTGAACTCTATTATTATTATTATTATTAACTAAGAGGCTCCAGATGCCTGTCTGATGGTTCTAAATATCACGATTCAAATCAAACGATGATGACAGTCTCGACAAGTGTAATAACACCATTTCAGATTATACATCCATACTCTGGTTTAATTTTGCATCTTTATCGTATCACTTTCATTCCTACTATCTAATGTAAAAGTTCTATTATTCTGCTCATAGTTACAAGGGTATAATATGTTTATAGATGAAGCCTCGAGTCACTGGTAATTTTTTTTTTTTCCAGACAACTGATAGAAGTTGGCTATGTTATAACTGGCTACAGTCTTTTGATATTCTAAACGGTTTCCGTGATACCTAATAGTTTCTGGTGAAGTTCTTTGTATTACTCTATATTTCTTAATATATTTTTTACATTATGACCATGGTTTACTGCATCTGGCATGGCTTCCTCTGAAAAGAACAGCGTATCAATTGGTTGCTAAAAAATAAAAATTATTCAAGATGTTACAAAATCCCAAATTTCACATGATATAGTCGTAGGTGTATTCAGATTGCTTACATTTTGGAGTTAGTAACAAAGCGCAAGTCTCTGGATAAATCAAACTTGATTTCTTTGAAAGATCTGACCTGAGTGCGCATTGTTTAAGGTTCTTGAATGCCAGTCACTTCACGTACACTTCATATTACGTAGATATTTGGCCTTGTAATAATTTCATATGCGCCTTGTCTCCATTTAAACATGATCAGTCTTCATCTATGTAACAATGCTTTCTTAAGGTGTTGGGCATTTCCGCATAACTGCTTTATGATATTTAACTTGTAGGTCCCTTACTCTGTGTTATGGTCGTTCACTTTCATCGACATCTCTTCTTCATTTTGTCCCAAACTGTTTACATGCTATTGAAGATTGATCAGTGAAACTTGTTCTTCAACTTATGTCAAACTATTCATAAATAAGTTAGTTCTTGATTCGTGAATCTTATTTCTAGGATGGCCTGTTAGAAGTCCTTATCATCATCTAGAAAATGAAAAGGTTCCTTTAATACAAAATGAATTAGCTAATAATTCAAATGTGAATACCTCCTTTTCAGATTAGCTTGTGCAGAACCAGAAATGATTGATTTTGTGCATTAGTAAATTGTTGATGGATATTATTTGCTTCGAATGCTCAGGATGATGGAAGAGTCAACACCCTTGAGAGTAGAAGCCTCAACACTTTGAAGGTGTAAGCCTCATAGACATGGTGAATGATAGTAAATGAGAATAGCCGCTCACGTACATCAATCTTGGTACATGTGATTGTTCTTTTACCACCAACATGACATCTCATATGAGCGAGGACACAGATAAAATCGGCTCTTAATGCGGTAAAAGCGGCTCCAATATTGTGCAAATTCATGGGGTTTAAACTTGACGGTTTGCACATTGCTAAATTGTTGATATATCCACCGGGGCGCTAGAAGAAGAAGAGAGTACTCTAATCATGGAGAGTTACTCGTGATATGACTGCAGATCACTTGGAGGATCAGAAGGACGTAATCTGATATCGGATTTCTGTGCAGTTGAATTTATAATGTATTTGAGACGAATTGGATGTTGAATTCTCTAAAATGTTGAAACGGTTATGATATAATGTTGTTGATTGGGACGGGTCTGTAGAACTAGAGAAATGGGATCTGATTATTGTTAATCTCTTTGAATTAGATGATGCTTTGCTCGTAAAATCTCTGGGGTCAAAGCATGACAAAAGTGGCTTGGAAGAAGGAAACACATTTTCCAAAACTCATAGGGAGAGAAGCAATATCCCCAAGATTATATCGAGGTCGTCCCTTATGTCATTAATTACCGCTCTGCCGAATATTTACGAAGACAAGCAACTACCTGATCCAGTACCTAACCAAACAAAATGATATATACAAAGAGCTCATACAATCGAATGTCACTATATTCGGCCTTTGTTAGTTTAACGTTAGTTAGTGTTTGGTTTGGACTTTGGAATAAGAAGGCCCAAGTCCTCGAAGACAAATTGAAGTACTTCCCACTTCAGCTCTTGATAAGGTCTCACGTCACACTGCCGCGTGTATTCGCTACGAAAGTAGTTGTCCATACCTGATGTTGATGTGCAAATTAAAAAAATTTTAATGTCCAAAGTAATTAGATAGTGAGTAATTTACTTGGGTCGCTGTTCTCATTAGCCCACGAGGGAAAGTTGTGACAAGGAGAGACACTACAGAGAGGGGATTCCACAAAGGAATCATAGATCTTAGTGGCACGTGTGAGCTCTGGTAGCGGATACATAGAGGCGGGAGTGTTATCTAAGTAACAACACAAGTGGAACATCTCATACGTGCTAAGAAGGGACCCACCATCAACAAAACTTGACTACCATGACAACTATACGAACGGATTAGGAGGCTTTACTATATTGGGTTAATTAAAATGATCACATGAACTTTTGAGGAGTTGTAGCAAACTTTTCTCAGTTTTTTTTTTATTACAATAACCTCCTTAAACTTTAGAAATTATTGCACATAATCTTCATGAATTATTTTATTTCACTAAATTTCATTTGACAATTTCTCATTTAATCTCCCAATTAGTATATATCGATCCTAACATCTCATGTAGCAAGCATGTGGAAAAAAAAAACCTTAGTACCCAAAAAATTATCTATTTTTCTTTTTTAATAAAAGGGTATTTTTTTGGGGACTAAGAAGAAATTTTTTTTGTCTTCCATTTTTGTCATGTGGTTATCAGTGACACGATAGAGTTGACGGTGCTAATATGAAGATTAAAAGATAAATTTTTAGATATGATTTAGTGAAATAAAATAGTTCATGGGGGTTATATACAATAACTCTAAAGGTTTAGGAGGGTTTCATCTAATAAAGAAAGTTGACGGGGGATTTACTGCAACTTCCCAAAAGTTCATAGGGTCTTTTGTAATTAACCCTAATTTATTTGTAGAGTTCCTGGACTAGCTAGTTAAGTGATCTAGCTTATCCCTTTGGTGCATATATCAGATCGCCCTTGAGCACTGCAGAGTTGAAAGTGATTGAAATTTTTGATGCAAGAAAAAACTTGATAGACAGAGTTCGTTGGATTCGACTTGATGTTGAAGGCTCCCAAAATCTCCTTAAACGACCGATAATTATCACATCCTGAGATCTTAATGACATATGATTAGATCTGTAGCGCACCATTTAGACAACAACAAAATTCAAATGATATATTTAAGCCTCAATTGCATTTACTTTTTCTTTTCAAAATATAAATTTATGGAATATATTATATAAGAATTCATTTATTGAAGAATCTGTGAGAAAA
This sequence comes from Asparagus racemosus, assembly GCA_037177215.1. Taxonomy (NCBI): domain Eukaryota; kingdom Viridiplantae; phylum Streptophyta; class Magnoliopsida; order Asparagales; family Asparagaceae; genus Asparagus; species Asparagus racemosus. The sequence continues at coordinate 32,026,449 of JBAKGM010000200.1, read as the reverse complement.
AGGATTTAAAACTGAAATTTATTTCCAAAAACCAAAATAAATTCAACTTATACATGTATATCCATTGTTCACGACTTAACCAATTCTCTACTCCGGAATGCACCAACCTCCTAAAAAGAATAAGAAAAGAACAAAATAACAAAAAAAATAAGAATCACTATACAAATACAGTCAAATGAAAGAAAATCGATTGGATATATTTACCAAGGATCCAAAAATGAGATAATACTAACACTAAAAAGGAATACAGAAAGATAAACATGGTTGAGCAAATATGAAACCAAGAACGAAATCCTAAACCATCCTGGAACATTTCTAGTTGATGTACTTCTGAAAGGAAAATATATTGGAACTCATCACCTAAACTCAAAATATATCTATTTCTCAGAACATTGATATACACTGATATACAGAAGGCAGAAATTCCAAAATACATCATTAAGGTATGTCATACAAGCATGCACAAATCAAATTTCAAATTCCTTAAATCATTAAGTTAATTATATGTTATTTGAGATTAAATAATAATTTTGGTCAATTTAAGGTGGAAGAAAAAAAATCACAATTTGAAATCCAAGATGGAATCCCGGAAAACTCATCAAATAGCTAAAACAAATCTCACATCTTAAAAAGCCAAGTTATTATTTAGTCTCCCCATTTAGAACCTAGTGCTTTCATATCAACTCATTTTAAGGCGATTGCACACGATGCTGTCTAATCTCAGCTTTTCTATATTGCACTACTAACTATCAAGTGAGAAAATCAAACAACAAAGCATGGAGGTTACAAATCCCCACACTCACACTCTATACGTTATCACTCAATACTTACTGTAAAACATACAAATTCTAAGAGTTCAAAAAATTAGGTTTTAACAATCCAACGATATTATCTCTTCTCAACGTAATATCATATCTACAAACCTTTAGGCTACAAGTTTGCACCTCTTGCACGCACCACCATCTCTTACCACGTTGATTGAGCCAAACGTTCGATATTTAAACTCCTAATCCCCATGGTTTGCATGTGTAATCTTGAAGGGTGTAATTGTTACTATCCACTGTTGAACCATTTTCACAAGAGTTATTTTAAGTTATTGCCCATATTATTGCAAAGAAACTCATTTTTATAGTGATATCAACTTCTCATATAGATTTTGGCTAAAGACTCTGTGTTCAAAAATCGTATTTTTTAAAATTTTAGTTCAACCGGATAATTATGAAAATATAACTCAATAATACCAAATAAAACTTTAAACACACTCAAAACTCACTAACAAAGGTGTTCACAAAGTTCAACATCAACAGAAATCATATGAAAAAGTTATGGAGTCAAACAATTTATAAAACAAAGTAATACAGACTGTGCACGTTTTCAGGTGTCTGATTTATTGAACCAGAAGTCTGATTTGTGGGCTAGACGTCTGACATTTTTGATCAAACACCTGACCTCAAAACAATAAATAATATTTTAGAAAACGTTACAAAGATAGTTGAAATTTCACCTAGACGTCTGAATACCTAATCCGTACGTCTAAAATATTAATTTTGGCAGATTTCACAGATTTTAACCTAGGGTTTTCCTCATACCTTTCTCATACAAGTCTTAGGAAACTTCTCTATTCTAACATACTTAGCAAAGTATATGAGATGGATCCCTTTACCTAAAGTAGGTCAACTTATTTATACAGACTACCTGACCAGATCAGGGTACATGTGTCACTATCCTCTTAGCCAAGGTAGCTATGGCATTTACTTGGCATGTAAGTCCATGTGACAAAACCTCATTGGCGCAGGAAAGTTCCTCTAATGCGTATGACGATCAAGGAAGTTATGGAAGTTGGCAATCAGAGAGTTTTGGCTATCAATTGATATCTCCTAACTTAGTATAAAGTAGAGGATCTGATATGATTCAAATCTATCATCTCTAATAAGGCAAACCGCTATACGATTGGTCCGACCTGTGCAAGGCATGATATCCAAGCTGAGATGAGTTCGAGTGTCATGGGCCATGGCTGTCTGTCTGGGCTTAAGGGCCAGACTTAGAGATGCTACCTGGTTTGAGTAGATTGAGCGCTGATGCCCCACACTTTAGAAAGTTAAGTGAGCTTACCTTAGGATCAAGTCAAGTTAGCGGCTGTGGCATGGTCTCACTAGCCCAATTGCAAAATCGGCTTATATGCATAACCTTCATTGCACGTAAAATAGCACTAAAAAGATATAAACTTGGAGCTAGGGCTAGAAATGAGTCGAATAGAATGGAGTACCACAGTGCTTGTATTTGTATTCATTTAAAATATTAGAAATCGAATATCATTCTCTGGATTTCTTTAAATTCGAATATAAACAATTTTCGAATATTCATGAATACTCATTGAATATTATGATACATTTATATCAGTAATAGTTTACATTTTAGAAATACTAAACCATTTAATTAAAATGATACTTTTATTTGGTTAAAGAAATTTAATTTAAAAGCTGCTATAGGGCTTTTAGTTTGTCAAAGTTAGTGTAGAACTTAAATTACACAAAATATAAATGAGTCAAAATATAACATCACACAAGTAATAATACAAGTTTTTAGGGGATGAACCTCTAAACAAATACTTGATAATCAAACGAATCGAATATATGTTTAGTTAAATTCTCCTCATTTAGTAATCAAATAGTAAAAAGTATTTGTTTACTATTAAATAAACTATAGAATATAATTGAAGGACAAATAATTAACGAACTATTTGTTAATTAATTATTTTCATTTCCGCCGACTACTTGCAGCTAGGTTTCATGAAAAGTTATATGCTGCATAGTATTTTTTCCCCCCTCATATCTTGTTATTATGCGATTGAGATATTGAGAGCTTTTACTGACAATGGACGATCATTTTCTATGAACCAAGTAATTCACTTATAAATTTTATAACTCCAAAAGTTCTCCAAGTTAATGAAATAAATTCTATCTAATGCATGCCCGACATAAAATATCTTTAGAAACTTCACGTTATTTTGAATCTCTTTAGACTCCATAAATTATAATGGTGTCCTAGTTCCTGCCAAGACAAGATAAGAGGAAGTAGATTCATTAGATCCGAGGACATCTCTCTACATCCTCTTCATCCCACAAGTTCAAAAGCCTATTGAGTCAATCATTTGGCCACCAACAAAAACTGCACTTCCCTCGTCATAGGATCCAAATCTGTCAGTAGTAGATTGCAAGAATTGGAAACCAAGCAAAACAGAAGGGAAAGAAACAAAAAGATAGAGGGAAAAGCATCACTCGTTCGGTGACCAACCAACGAATCATTTTTGGTCCTTCGCAAGCAAAATCGGTAGGAGAGCTAACCAAACAAAAAACAGTTACAAACAGCTCCTCATGCAACCCTCCATTTCCCTCAATAGCACTCTCCCTCATTTCACAGAGAGAGTACATCAACAAGAAAAGGAGCTTGGGCTTATCAAATCCGTAGGCAGTTATAAAATCTCAAACTAGAACAGCCCACAAGAATCTCATCTAAGAAACATTCCTCTCCTCATGCCTCCCCTCCTCCTCCGTTCCATTCTCCTCTCTTTCTCCCTCCTCCTCCTCCTCCTCTCTCAAACCTCATCGAGACCATTGCCTGACGATTCCCACCTCGATCCATCCAAAATATCACGATATCTCCATAAATTTGGCTACTTATCAAAACCCGTCGCAAATTTCTCCGTTCGCGGCGATCCAGAATTCGAATCGGCCGTCTCCCTCTATCAATCCAATCACGGTTTGGCTGTCAGTGGGAAATTAGACTCTGCCACCCTAGCTCAAATGTCAACGCCTCGATGCGGCGTCAGCGATAAAATCACCATTAACAACAACAACGATTCGATTGTTAGTCACTTCGCATACTTCCCGGGCCAGCCGAGATGGACCAGAGCAGGGCCAATTGTACTAACTTATGCTCTCTCGCCTACAAACAACATTGACTACATCCCTAGGCCCAAAGTGGAGGCCGCACTCCGTCGGGCCTTTGACCGATGGGCCAGAGTCATCCCCGTTAAGTTCCGGCCCTCTGAGGACTATGACGCTGCCGATGTCAAGCTGGGATTCTACAGAGGGGATCACGGCGATGGAGAGGCTTTTGACGGGGTTTTGGGGGTTTTGGCCCACGCGTTCTCGCCGGAGAGTGGGAGGTTGCACCTCGATGCGGCTGAGAGATGGGCCGTGGACTTTGGGGTGGAGGAGTCCGATGTGGCCGTGGATTTGGAGTCGGTGGCCACGCACGAGATTGGGCATGTTCTTGGGCTTGGACATTCGGCAGTTAAAGAGGCCGTTATGTTCCCCAGCCTCAGCCCGCGGTCTAAAAAAGTCGAGCTAACGGTTGATGACGTTGAGGGTGTGCAGGCTCTTTATGGGTCGAATCCCAACTTCAACATCACATCTTTTTTGGAGTCGGAAACATCGTATGCAGTTGATTCAGTGAGAAGAAGTTTTATGGGGAATTTTGTGGGGGTCATTGTTTTGTTTTTGTGCATGGGGGGATGGGACTAGGCATATTTTTTATGCAATTTTTTTTCCATATTATTTGATGAACAAGTTACATATATAAAAAGAAGAAGAAGGAGAAGGAGAATGTACAGAAGAAAAATGTAAATTATGTTAGGACAAGGAAAGGAGAAAGGCAAGTGGAGTTTCGAATGGACATACTCCACTGGTTAGCTTATGATTTATTGTTTAAATTGAAAGTAAGAATTGATGTTGTTCCCAATCATTTTGTCTTCAATCAAGGATAAGCACAATTTCATTATTATTAAAGGTTAAAGTCATAGTCATTCTTTTACCAAAAAACGTGTGATTTTTAATTTTGGCTGATTTAGTCTCGCCTAATGACTTTTGAGACCTAGGTAATTAGTGTAACCAACCGGTTAAGTAACTGGTGCATGGTACAGTTGTAAAGGAATTGGAGGTGCACTTTTTTTTTTGGTGACATTTTCATTAAGATTTGTTGATGCAAGAAAAAACCTTATAGATTGAGTTCGCAAGATTGGACTTGATGTTGAAGAGCTCTTGGTCATCCTAGATTGTTGATGTTGATCTTCGCTTGAGATTGCCTGAGATACACAAAGAAACCTTAACTCAATTAAGGTGGGATGCCCACCACGTCCCATCCGATGTCAAAGTAAGACTGTTGATAAATGTAAAAATAGTAGGTATAAGGATTAGGGTTTTGAGAACAGAGTTTCATGGATTAGGTCGATGTGGCCGAGCATAATCAAGATAAAGGATCTTCGAGACTTTCTGATATGGGCATAGACATGCACAAAAGTTGCAAGAGAACAACTATCAAGTCATAATATAAAATTTAGATGTCAAACCTACAAGGAAGGTGTATGTTTGAAAATTTAAAATTGGTCCTAAAAATATGTGGACAAAGATGAGCGAAATAGAGTGTGTAGAGATGGAATTGACCCAAAAAAAAGCAACAACAGAGGAGAAGGAGATAAGGAGGAAACAAATAAGAACAAAGAGGAAACTAAAAAAACTAAATAGAAATAGAATCAAGAAAAGAATTAGAAATGAGAATAAAATAAAGTTAAAAAAAGAGAAATCAAGAGAGAAATCAAATCCAGAAAGCGTGAGGAAAAATAAGTAGAGAAATGGGGAATCTAGAATTGCATTTACTAGTTAATTTCATTTAGGATTTATAAAATATTATCTTTTTATCATATTTTACTTTAAAGTTACTAAGCATAGATCATCAAACCACTAAAAGAAAATATAATCTATCAAATTATCATCCAAGCAAAACTTTCATTCACGAAAAGAATACACAACTGACCTATCAAACAACTCAAGATAAGCATAGAATATCAAATTCTTCTTCTACCAATTAGTTCTCTTGTTGATTATCCTAACATAATCAATTTAAGCATAAAGAGAGCAATACATAAATGATAAAAGAAATGAAATTAGTTTCATACAATTCTAGAATTCCTACAAGAATTAGTTACTCATTTTGGAAAAAAAATAAAATAAAATCAATACTTGAAAGCATAAAAGAGCAAGAATTAGACCTAAACTACAAGCAAGAAAATAGAAACTAACTATAAAATAAGAAAAATGAGCATAAAAGTAAATCTACACTACAAAGCAAGAATTAAAAGAAAAATATAGACTATTTACAAGGCAAGAAAAGATATTCTATAAAGCATGAAAATAAATCCAAATAACAAAAATAAAAGAGCATGAAAGTAAATCTATACTACAAAGCATGAAATAAATCTAATCAACCAACATAAAAATAAAAATAAGAAAATAAAATCCTAAACATGCAATTCTAAAAGAAGAAAATAGAAGGAGAAAATGAAAACTTGCATTGCAAGGAGTTGGCCCCTTAAATACAAATTTTTATTTTCATCAATAAAAAAGAAGAAAAAAATTTAAAAGGAGAAATTTTTTTATTTATTGCAAATAAAAGTTTATAATTTTGGAAGAATTTCTCAATTAAGAGTAACCCTCCTCTCTTAATGGAGTTTTTACAAAATTTTTTGACACTCAAACCTCTCACCATCTACCCCCTATTTATAGCCTATTGCAATCAATAAGAACCATTAGATTAGCCTTGGGATCCAAGAAATAAATCTCAGCCATACACTATTCATGTTATAAACTAATCGGTTGGCCAATTGGTTAGCCAATCGATTGCTTAACTGATTGGTTCCTACCAGATTTGATTCTTTTGTAGATTTGTTGACCCGATTTTTTACTCTAAGCTAAACATGCAAACATTTTATTACTTCAATTAAAAGTCTAAGTTATAACTTTAGTGAAGTATACTACTTTGAGAATCATTTCTTAAGAAGATTATTTAGAGTTATCATAAAATGTTAACTTGAGTACAAAAGTAACAAAGAATTAGAAAGTTTAAAAAAAGATTCATTAAGTAAATCAATTACTATTTTTATCAAGTTGGCAAGTGATAATTTTTTAGGGAAAGAAAGAAAATATGAAATAAAAAGAAGAAGAAATGGTAATATAAAGTGAAAAGATGATTAGTCTCACCCCCACACCTAAATTTTGTATTGTTCTCAACGCAAACTATATGATGCACAAATAGAGCAGATAGGAAGTGAAGTACTTACTTTTGTTCGGTCAACATTGATCAATGATAAAATAATAAAATTATGTAATTACTTTTGGTATGAGGAGGATGTAGCCAAAAATTTTCTTTTTCATTTTTTCTTTTTTTACCATTTTTTCAAAATTTTTTTTGTTCTTTTTTTTCAAAAGAACAAGAAACTCTCAAAGGAGAGAAGAATAAATTCTTTTTGTTTTTCTTATTATTATGAGATAAAGAGTAAAGATGTAGAATAAAAGTTTCAAGATGAAAAGCTTGATTCCTATATCAAATCCTACCATATTGTTGAAAAGTCTACCTCAGATTTTAAATAAGTGTAGAACAATGAACTCAATTATGTGTTTAAATTTTATACATTTTGAGGGTTTTAGAGATTTCTACAGCATTTGAAGACAGAGAGGTAGAGGGCTATGCATTTTAAATTTTCGGTGTTGATTAAATAGAAAGCAAGTCTTAAAATTTGAACTCAGGTTCCACATGAATGAAATTTTGTCCTAACATAACTAGTTTTTCTTTGAAAATTTTCTCAAACTCAAGGTGCATGGTTGAGTCATGATAGGCTGATTGTTTTATATCTTTTAAGAACCTAAGCTCATCTGCAAAAAGTTCTTCAAAGCTGACATTAGTAAAACTTGTGTCTGACTCAGTGCTTTCCTTCTCAAATAGTAGTTCTGATTCTAACTCCTCTAGTATCTTGAGCTCATCACCAAAGATCTCCTCGAAAGTTGTGTCTGACTCAGCTCTTTTAACTCTTCGTTTAATATTCCCTAAATGAAGTTCACTTCTAGGGGTTTATTTGATGGATCACTCGGATAATTATCTAAATTGAAAATATTGAGATCTGCAGTCATATTCTCAAAGGATAATTTTATTTGACCAGTTCTATAGTTGATCAGAGTATTTAAAGTGGCTAAGAACGGTCTTCCTAAAAGGATTAGAATCTATCCCTTGGGATTGAAAACGTGATGTGTTTCCAAGACTATGAGGTCAACATGAAATAAAACTCCCTTACCGTAAAAAGAACATCCTCTATCTCTCCCTTGGGTATTTTCACAGATGTATCAGCCAACTATAGGGTATATCTGGTTGGCTTGAGTTCACCTACCCCTATCTATTGATAGATTGAATAGGGAAGAAGATTCATACTAGCACCTAAGTCTAGAAGTGTATTACCAATGAAGGTATGTAAAATAGTAGGACAACTAGGATATTTATGTTTCAAAGTCATGTGCTTTGAGAGCATGTCACTGATATTGGCAGCTAGAAAGACTTTCTTAGAAATATTAGTGGCTCTTTTCTTAGCACACAAATCCTCAAAAAATTTTGCATATGAGGGGATTTGTTCGATTGCATCTAAGAGAAGAATGTTGACTTTAACCTGTTTGAAAGTTTCTAGGATTTTTTTTCTATTTGGGGAGAGTTTTTCCTAGGTCTGAGTCTATCTGGAAGGGGAGAAGCGGGTTTAAACCTATCAAAATTGAGCTCATATTCGGTTTCAGGTTCTTGGTCATCTGTAGGGGGTGATTGTTTGAGCAAACTTATCAGAAGGAGAGAGAGTTTGTTTAGGTTTAGTGTTTTGAATAGGAGAAGAGGAACAAGGAGTTTGATTCAGAGGTATTCTAACTTGATTATCGATATGTTTCCCCGACCGTAGTGAATGGATTACATTCACTTGAGTTTGGTAGGTTGAACTTGATCCACTATCGTTAGTGTTTGCAACAGATTGACTCAAAAATTTTTCCTTCTCTCTTTCACTCAGAGGAGCATGATTTACTGATTAATGAGGAGGGGGCTGGTTTGAATAAGGCAAATTGGATTGTTAAAAATTAATTGGTGTCTTGAATGGAACTGTATTTCCTCTAGAAAATTGTTGGGTTGAAGTGGGAGTGAAGTTTTAATTTCCGAAGAAGTTTTCCAGATTTCATGCAAAATTTTGATGATTTCTCTAACCTGGATTGTAGGTTGGAGAAAATGGATCATTCCCAGGATACTGGATTGCAACATTCACTTGACCTAGCGGTTGATTATTTTCCAAGATAGAGCATTCCTATGAGACATGGGTTAGAGATAGACAGTTATGACATCCTAGGGAAGAAACTTGGTTCATTTGAGCTGAAGCTCGTTTCTTAGTTTCAAGGACTTCTAACCTATGCAGGATTGTAGCTATTTTTGCTTTAGAGATTATATTTGACTCTAGGGAAGGACTACTAAATTTGGGTTGGAGAACTGATAAAATTCTTTCATCATAGTGTTCTCACTTCATGGTTTTTTCTGAGAAGCTCTCTAAAAATTTCCAAGCTTTCTTAGCAATTTTTTTTCATAAAATCCCCTTGACATATAGATTCTAAAGAAGTATTTAAAGGATAATTTAATCATTCATAGATGATTTGGCATAATCACTATTATCTAGACCATGATGAAGACATTGGATAAGAAAATCCTTAAACCTATTAAAATACTTCCAGAATGACTCCCCTAAAAAAACTTGAAATTCTTAATACAATTTGTAAGTTTTATCATTTTATGCATTGGGAATAATTTTTTTCCTAAAAACGGTAACAAATTTATCCCAAGTTGAGACAGAATTTATGGGTAAGCTTTATGCCATTTCTTGGCTTTATCCTTAAGGACGAATGAGATAAATCTAAGCTTAATCACGTCCTCAGATAACTCTCTAATATTAATCATAAGACAAACTTTCTCAAGCTCGGATATAATTTTGAGCAAATCTTTTTCTTCAATATTTGCTCAAAATATTAGAAAGATTGAAGAAGAAGATTTGCTTAAACTACTAGAAAGATGACTTGCATTTTTTAGCAAATCTTCTTCTTCAATTTTCAATATTCAATCTTCAATCTTCTAGTTTAGTCCTTCACAAGAAAACACACAAATCAAAGAACCAAAATTAAACAAAATTCTAATTATAACCACCTTCCCTAGCAACGACGCCAAAAACTTGATATGGGCATAAATATGCACAAAAATTGTAAGAAAAGAACGATCAAGTCATAGTATAGAATTTAGATGTCGAACCCACAAGAAAGGTGTGTTTGGAATTCTTAAAATTAGTTCTAAAATGTGTAGACAAAGAGGAGTGAAATAGAGTGTGTAGAGAGGGAATTGTTACAAAATAAAAAAAAAATAAAACAAGAGAGGAGAAGGAGATAAAAAGGAAACAAATAAAGAGAAAATAGAACAATAAGAAAGTTAAAAAAATTAAAAGAAATGTAATCAAGAGAAGAATTAGAAATGGGAATAAAATAAAGTCAAGACAAGAGAAATCAAGAGAGAAATCAAATTTAGAAAGATTGAGGAAAAATAAGTAGAGAAATGAGGAATCTAAAATTAAATCCACTAGTTAATTTCATTTAAGATTTATGAACTATTCTTTTTTTGTCATATTTTACTTTAGATTTACTAAGTATAGATTATCAAACCACTAAAAGAAAACATGATCTATCAAATTAAAATTCAAGTAAAATTTCCATTCATGAAAAGAATAAGCAAATAGATATTAATTCTAGAATTCATAAGCATAACCTATCAAATCATTCAAGATAAGCATAGATTATCTAATTTTTCTTCTACCAATTATTTCTCTAGTTGATTATCCTAACATGATTAATTTAAGCATAAAGAGAGCAATCCATAAATCATAAAAAAAAATAAAACTAGTTTCATACAATTCTAGAATTCCTACAAGATTTAGTTACTCATTTTGAAAAATAAAAATAAGGAAATAAAACCTATACTAGAAAGCATAAAAGAGCAAGAATTAGATCTAAACTACAAGCAAGAAAATAGAAACTAACTTTAAAATAAGAAAAAAATTGAGCATAAAAGTAAATCTACACAACAAAACAAGAATAAAAAGAAAAATATAGACTATATACAATGCAAGAAAGAAATACTACGAAGCTTGAAAATAAATCTAAATAACAAAAATAAAAGAGTATGAAGGTAAATATATACTATGAAGCACGAAAGCAACATAAAAATAAAAATAAGAAAATAAAATCCTAAATATGCAATTCTAAAACAAGAAAATAGAAGGAGAAAATGAAAACTTAAATCACAAGGGGTTGGCCCCTTGAAGGCAAATTTCCATCTTCATTAACAAAGAAAAAGAAAAGAAAATTTAAAATGAGGAAAAAAATTTATTTATTGCAAATAAAGGTTTATAATTTTGGAAGATCTTCTCAATTAAGAGTAACCCTTCTCTCTAAATAGAGTTTTTACTAAAATTTTTTACGCTCATGTAGGCGTTGAAAATTGCCTACAAGTCCCCGAACATGACTCGTGACGATGAGTTGACGATCGGCGAGCTATCCGACGATGCAACAAACAACCGTTTGACGACGTACTAACTAGTAACCGCGACCCAAACGCATAAAGCGAGTCAACAAAACGCATGAAGCGAGTCGGCGAGGCGTGCAAGTTAGCGAAGCGACGAATCACAGCTATGAAGCTTCAGATTAGCAAACGTCGATGAGACTAAACCAGATCGAACTCGGAAAATGACGGGAAAAAGCCAAATAGGCGGCTTGGTGGCCAAGCCACCTCTTGGTGGCTCGGCTGCCTAGCCCCCTCTTGGTGGCTCGGCCAGCTAGCCACCATTTGGTGGCTAGGCACAGATCTGACCCGAACCACTGTTTTTCCTATAAATACAAAGGGGGTTCATTTTAGATGAGATCTGGACTTTTGGCGAGAAGGGGAGGCTCTGCCGGATTCAACAGTGATCAACGCTTAGCTCCGACAGCAAGATCCAAGATCTAGGTGAACCCGTCAGCATAAAACGAAGACGTTTGAGAGACCTAGGATCGGATCTACACCTGTCCCCTCTGGATCAAACTTTGTTTTGATCTTGAGAAGAGTAGTGATTTTGCTTGGTCGATTTCACTCACTTCGGTGATTATTTCCTTCATGAAATAATCCCCTTGATTGTGTATGTCTTACACCGGATCATATCACGTGGCGGTCCATGGGTAAACCCCGGCACAGGCAAAGATCCCACTCAAGCAGGAGTCTGATAAACATGGTCCTGTGTTTGTTTTAAGGAAAAGTTGTAATTTTTCTTCGTTTTTTTATTTTCATTGTAATCAAGTCTTATAAAAAGACAAACTTGTAAACGCATAAAGCTATAATGAGTTCATCAATGAAGATCAAACCGACTTTTCCCCTGAACAAGCTGGCGACCACAGTGGGAGCCAACGATCTCGCTGATGAGATCGTCGTGTCGCAACCACGGATAGCAATTCTGATCGAAGAGGAGGTCGAATACGAGTTCGACCAATTAAAGTTTGAGGAGTATCTATCATCCTCGTCTAGATCGTCCTCCCCCCGCAAGTCCAGGAAGATTTCCACTGCAAGGAAGATCCGCTGGTCCTCAGATGCAGAATCTCAAGGCGAAGATCTCAACCCCGTTGCTATCAAAGTCGTAGTGAGCAGCGTCCTTCTGGCATCTAAGATGACTGGATCTGCAGCTCTGAACCCCTCTGTGTAGGGGATGACCGCCGATGGCGTGCCGACTCTCTCAAAGAAAGCCCGCCAGAGGCGACGCCACGCCTGGCGTGTCTATTCACCAAGGCCCTGGAATCAACTGACGGGTTCCGCTATGAGACAGATCTCAAGTTCAGAAGAGGTCAAAAGCCTCAACAACAGATGATTGGCAGCTCCTCCAAGCCATCAACAAGTGAATGGGTCCGCGTCAAACAGAACCGTTCAACAAGTGAATGTGCACGCACGGGCTCTAGTTCAAGAGGCCCGAATGTTGAAGGAAGAAGAAGTGGCCAAGAAGCCACCAAAGGTGAGCCAAGTGTAGAGGCTGAAATCCGAAACGATGATTCGGACAAGGGCAGAAACATTGACTAAGGACCGGCCATCTCAGACTGATTCGACTAAGGCTCGACCGCAACAGGGTAACCTGAATCAAAGAAAAGTCACCCCAATACCGATTCTGCCTCTGGCAATCACATCCAAGTCTCCGTCGAACTCTGTTCTCGCTTCAGTCGATCCCGCAGGCTTACCCTAAAGCAGGAAAACAGTGTTAGAGCGCCTCAGTCCGTTGCACGATGATCGAGGCAAAATTCTAGTTAAGGAACGTTTGGGCCCGTTGAAGAGGTCCTAGACAACTCACAAGATCGGGGGTCGCATCCACCTCCACCATGACAGGAAGATTCCTAAAGCTGCTCGCATCGGTCTGTGAATTGAAGTTCAAGAGTTCGTCGAAACTTCACACCCGCAAGGGCGAACGTTGAGACGAGTCACTTTTGAAAGCTCTGATAACGCGGTTCATCCTCAGAAGGAAACATTTTCGTCTGACGCCGATGACATTACACCTGAGAAGTAGTACCAACACATGATGGGTTGCTCCGGCATTCATGCCGACGAGTTGTACTATCATGCTGGGGGTGCGAGTAAATCTCAAAAAAAGAGTTCTCCAAAGTTGGACACACATTGTCTGTGTTCCAAGCTGATCAAGGTGGTGTTGTCAGAATGCAACTGCACCAAGACAGCTCCAGAGAAGGTGTCAGTCTTTGATGGGCTCGGCACCGAAACGCCAAAGCCCAGGTCGAGGCGCTTCTGCAGAAGAAGATCGATCTCTCTAGGTAATGAATTGCCAAGAGTCACCATCAACATGATTAGCAAAGGGACGTCGACGCGCGCCATTCCCGGGGTATCTCAACAAATGACTCGGTTGCAGTCTGGGACTATCAGACGACCTAACTATGGCAAAGTGCAGAGGGGGTTACCCTTAAATGACGAAGTGTCAAACATTGGCTCTACAATTGCTTCTGATAATATGGTTTCTAGCGAGGGACAACCCCATGAGGCATTTATGATCAGTGCAGAACAAGTGGCTAAGATGCTTGAAGAGGCTATGGCCAAGCAAAAGGAGAATTTCAAGTTCGAGATGGAGATGGCCATGCAGCAAATCAGGGAGATGCATGACCAGCAAATCTAAGTACTAACGAATCGCCAGGGTGAATCAAGTCATCGCAATAATACCAACCAAACGGACAGCGACACAAATAGGGATGAAGACCGTAATGCCGATAATCTCCCTGATAAACAGAATGTGGGAGGTAGCCTCGAGAACGCCAGTCGTAACACCGTCGTCCCTCCTCAAAATCACCCAAACGGAGACGTAGGTGAGAATGAAAAGATAAAGGACCTCGAGAATAAGTCAACACTTTGATTTCTGTCCAAGAGGTAAAGAAGACGGGTATACCATGTCCGTACCCAAGGGAGTGGGAATCAATCCCATATCTAGCAAAGTTCAATCTAATAAACTTTACGCCGTTTGACGGGAATGGCTCACCCACTCAGCATTTGATCTACTTCAAATCCCACCTGGGGGTTATTTCTGGTAACGAGCCCTTGATGGTTCAGTCATTCATTGGCACTTTTTGAGAAGCTGCCTTCGATTGCTACCGCCGTCTCAAGCCAGGGAGCGTTAATAGCTGGGACAACATGGAGACCATGTTCCTCGCCAATTTCTTCGATGATGATACCGAGATTTCCATCGGGACGTTGTTGGATGAAAAACAGAAGGACGGAGAGGCGGTAGACAGCTTCGTCAAGTGGTTCCGAAACAAGGCAATGAATTGTCGGGACCCGATAACTGAGGAGTTCATTCTCCAGACCCGCAATAACAACCTTTCGTTGGACGTGCTGGAAGCAATATGAATGGCACCGTCCAAGACATGGACAGACTTGAAGGTGCGCGGGGAGCAAGCCGAGCGATTCCTTAAGAGGAAAAAAGCAAAAGGAAGCTAGCAAACGGCAGATGCTCGCAAACAGAATTTCGTCCCACGCGGAAAAGGGAAGGAGCAGGCGAAAGCAGCTGTCGCAAACCAAACACTTCAGCTGCAGCCGCAGCAACAACCACAACAACAAGTGCCACGACAATCACATCCCCAATGGCAACAACGACCTCAACAACAGAAATCGTCAGAACTAAGGTTTCCCAAAGTCTGTTCTTTTAAGGAAGACGAGGTTCTCGGTATTTTCAAATACCTCCTGAAGAACAGTAAGATCCAGCTGCCACCGATCGTGAATCAGGAGGAGGCAAATAAGGTCACAGATCTGAGGTACTGCGCGTTCTATAGAGCAGTTCATCACCCAACAAAGTCGTGCTACCATCTCAAGGATAAGATCCAGACCTTGATCGATGTAGGGGTCATCACCCCAAAGCAGTCCAAAGAAAAGAAAGTGGGGGCGAACACAGTATCCATCAGCTTTGGATCGGTGCCGTTAACTTGGTTTTAACCAAAGCCCGTTGTGAAGGTAGGGATGAAGATGGAGAATGGCGATCCTCATGGACAACGCAAAAAGGGGCTCGTGCCACATACAGCTTCAAATGGCGAAATTCTTTGGGTCCATCCTAACTTGCTCGAAGATGATCAGTAGATGGCCTCTTCATCTAAGAAGAAATCAAAGGGCAAGGGGAAACAATGTCATTCCACTTCAGCAATCTTGGAGAAGAATGACGAACAAATGATGACATTCTAGCTTTTCGAAGAGGAACATGAAGTCTTCATCACCAAGAGCGGGCACGAGTACAAATATGAGTATCCTGAAGCTTCTAATCCAAATGCTAAGACGCTGACGGAGCTAGGAGTGGCGATGACTTCTCCTACGCGTGCTGAAAAATCAAAGCAACAGGCAGTCGCCAAGGAGGACACAACCAAACCAAAGGAGAAGCAACCCCAACATCAGGAGGTTCAAGTCCTGAAGCAGTCTCGATTCAATCGTCCGATTGGAAGGAACAAACTGGGAAGTTCAAGCTCTCCGTACTGTTTCGATGTTATGGCCCAATTGGCTAACATCCTAGCGAGAATAATCCTCTATGAGCTGCTACGGTTGTCAAAAAAAACCAGAGAGGCCCTATAGGAAGCCCTGACTGACTCTGAGGTGTTCCTCACTCAGATCGAGCCAAGTCCTGAAGAACTAGAGTCTTCAGCCCAACAATGCAACCTCGCAACCAAGCACTTCCCCTGCATTACTTTTACCAAGGAAGACATGCAGATGAAGAATTCAAAGCATGACAGGTCGCTATATTTTACCGGATACATTGGCTCTAGTGAAGTCAACCGAATCCAAGTTAATTCGGGTTCCGCTGTGAGTATCATGCCCCTCCGCCTGATGTATAGCCTCAGGATTCCTACCAATATACTGGCATCTACAGGCACGATGATTTATGGATTTAATACTAGTGGGTCTCGGTCGCTAGGTAAAATCCGGATAAAGTGCAAGATGGGAGATTTAAAGTCTGAAGTCACATGCTATGTGATTGATGCATAGACTTCCAATAACTTATTATTGGGTCGGCCATGGATTCATAATAATGTTATAGTCCCCTCCACCCTTCATCAATGTCTAAAATATGTTAACACGAATAATGAAGTCAAGACAGTGGTCGCGAATAAGTAATCATTTAAGGGGTTAGAGAACTACTTTATTGACTCTCTCCTTTACGGTAACGAGTCCGATACTAAATCATCAGCCCAAGGCACGGACAGTGGTGAGGAAGCTGATACCAAAGCTGGGCTTGATTACGATGGTGGTTTTGTCATAAATGATATTGTACCCTTTGTAGTCAATCTTGATGATGGAGAATCGTCAGATGATAGTTGTAATTAGCAACTCGCCGACAATGAAATAAATAATAATTTAGAATACTCACTGTCTCTTACTGATGTGATGAAAGGATTGTACGATGACCCCGAGTTGCACATACCGATTCGGTCGTCTTGTGTAACACAGAACCATATCCGGGACTCTTTCAGAACAACATTCATCATTTTGGGTAAAACAGGTAATGAAAAGAATTTGGTCTATGGTAAAGGAGACACGATTCCAGCACCAGACCACTTTTTGAAAGAGGATGTTTAGATATAGTCCAGAAGCGTAGAATCTCATGGAAAGATGGGGGTATGACTTTGGGCGAGTAGAGGGTCTTTATCTCGGACGAGGTCCTCAAGTCCTACCCAAAGCTGCACACATCCCAAAGGGGAAACCCGATAATTACTATGGATTCAGGAGAGGATTGGGGTATATATCTTCTTCAGAAGATGAATGTTGTTGGTTGATTCATAACCAATTACCCAATTCCGGAGCTGGATATTCATCCGATACCTTTGCTTGGGATTCTGACGTTAGCATCGGTGAAATGTTCAAGGGTTTGATGTCGAATATGACTACAGCCGACCCCACCACGATGGAGGGCGATGAGCAGATACCAACGTGGAAAGACCCGTGGATCCATCACCTCATTATGCAATACGGAGACTGATTCAAGCAAAGAAACCCCCCACCGAGGATGGAGTGGTCCAGATCAATATGGGTGACGACGCACACCATAAGCCCATATTCATTAGCAATAGTCTCTCCCCAGAGGAGAAAGAAGAGTTGATTGCTCTCATCAGGGAATATATCGAGGTTTTCACTTGGAACTACGAAGACATGCCATGACTCGACCCTAATGTGGCGACACACCGTCTCAACATCAAGACAGATGCCAAACCCGTCAAGCAACAGCATAGACGGTTTCATATGGAGATTATGAAAGTGATTGTAGCAGAAGTGAAAAGGCTTATAGAGTCAAGTTTTATCAGGGAAGAACAACATCCAGATTGGGCGGCGAATATTGTCTCAGTCCTAAAGAAGAATGGGGCGATCAGAATCTGCATCGATTATAGAGATCTGAATGCCGCATGTTCAAAAGACGACTTACCTCTTCTAATCACTGACGTTATCATTGACAATACGTGTGGATTCGAGAGAATATTGAAAAACACATAGCATTCAGAACTCCCCTCGGTGTCTTCTACTACACGGTCATGCCATTCGGTTTGAAGAACGCAGGCGCCACGTACCAACGAGCGATGACAAAGATTTTCCAAGAACATCTTCAGAAAACGGTTGAGTGCTACGTCGATGACTTAGTTATGAAGAGCCACAACAAAAATAACCACATCCAAGACCTGAGGACAATGTTCGATCTCATGCGGAGTCATCAGTTAAAGATGAACCCTAAAAATTCCTTCCTCGGAATGTCCAGCGGCAAATTCCTAAGATTCGTTGTCACTAATAGGGGTATTCATATTGACCCAGATAAAGTGAAGGCGATACATGAATTACAACCCCTGAAAAATCTAAAAGAACTCAGAGGGTTACAGGGACTATTAACTTATATCTGGCAGTTCATATCGAACCTCTCTGGAAAATGCTTGTTTTTCTCCAAGCTAACCAAGAAATACATGTCATTTGTCTTAGGCGATGCCTGTCAAAAGGCATTTGAGGATATCAAAGCATATATAGCGAATCCTACCGATCTCATTGCACCACAGTCAGGTAAACCGTTCTTGATTTACGTCAAGGCAATGAACTATTCGTTGAGCGCTTTACTCGTGCAAGATGATGACAGCGGTCACAAACAGGCAGTGTATTACCTAAGTCAGACTTTAGTGGGTGCTGAATTATGTTATCCGATGATCTAGAAGCAGTGCCTTGCGTTGGTTTTCGCGATTCAAAAGATGTGGCACTACTTAGTTGGATAGACGATTTATGTTATCTCCAATGTAAATACAGTCCAGATATTCATGAAGCAACCAGCCTCTGTGAATTGGCGTTTCGCAAAATGGGCCTTGCTCTTGTCTCAATAAGACTTACACTTCAAGCAGAAGAAGTTGGTCAAAGGACAGACAATTTGCGATCTCTTAGCAACTAACCCAACGACAGATGCGGCTGAATTATATGATGACTTGCCAGATGAAACCCAAGAAGTTAACACTACATCGCATCAGTAAATATGGTAATTGTACTTTGACGGAGCTTCTTGAGCAACCAATGTGGCAAGTACCCTTAGATGTTCTAAGATTTCTTCTAGAGTTGGAGTTGTCTTAGTCTCCTCGAGAAAGTATGCGATGCCTCGGGCTTACTCACTAACAAAGCAGTGCTCCAACAATGTGGCTGAATATAACACATTACTTATTAGACAGATCCGTGGGGACTACTGTTCACCAGGAAAGTTAGTTTGACTTTCATTGTAGATGAATCCATTACAGCTTTTCACTTTTATAATGAATTTAATAAAAAAGGGTGTCTTTTTATAAGACTTACAATGAAAATCAAGAAAAGTTACAACTTTCTCCTGAACAAACGTAGGATCCCATTTATTGGTGCCCTACTTGCGTGGGATCTTTGCTAGTGTCGGGATTTCTCCGTGGACCACCGCGTGATCAGATCCAGGTCAAGATTTATGGGATTGAGGGGACTATTTCATGAAGGAAATAGATTGCCTTAAGTGAATGAGATCGGCCAAGTAAAATCATTACTCTTCTCGGGATCAAGATAAAGCTTAGATTCAGAGAGAATCACCATAGATCTGATCTAGATCTCCTCCAACTCCTTTGCTCGATGCGTAGGGCTCGCTAAATCTTCAAATCTACGTCGGGAAGAACTCCGAATGTAAAGCTCGTGTGTAAGAAGTCTAGCTCAAAAAGTTCTAGCCTGTGCAAATGAGACCCCCTCTCTATTTATAGGCGAAGAGGGGGGAGGGGTCGGCTTGTGGCCGAGACACCTAATGGTGTCTCGGTGGCCGAGCCACCTATGGGGCTTCTTCCGGTATTTTTTTCGAGTCTGATTCATTCAGTCATGTTGATTCCCGAGTCTGATTATTTGTTTCATTAATTTCGGAGTCCGATTGGTTCAGTTCCGTTGATGTTCGAGTCTAGTTGGTGCTGTCTCGTCGATTCTCCCGGCGCCGTGGATTCGATTTTCCTGGCGCCGTCTCGTTGATTCTCTTGGTGCCATGGCTTCGATTTCTACAGCGTCGTCTCGTTGATTCCCTTGGCACTGTGGCTTTGATTTCTCCAGTGTCGTGGCTTCAAAATCCCCGATGCTGTAGCTTCGATTTCACCAGCACCGTCTCGTTGATTCTCTCGACGCCATGGCTTCAATTTCCCCAAGTGTCGTCTCGTTGATTCCCTCGGCACCGTGGCTTCGATTTCCCCAGCACCGGGGCTTTGATTTCCCCGGCGCCGTGGTTTCACCGTTGAGTTTGCATTTCGTAGACTTGCTTCATGCGTTTCATTGACTCACTTCATGTGTTCGCATCATCAACTGTTCGCTGTTGGATTGGCGTGGATTGTCAAACGGCTTGCCATACGCCAACTCCCTGTCACAAGTCAGGTTCAGGGTCTTATAGGTAATTTTCAATGTTTATAGATACTCCCTCCAAAGTGTTTTAGTCTCGTTCTTTTATAGAAGAGTCTGAAATACATTTGATATGATAGGCCCCTACCTTCAATAGGTATATCGGGACCTGAAAATAGCTTCAGACCTTGATCTCTTCAATCCTTCCAGATTATCTAGTGCTTCGTAGAATGGTTGAAAGTGTCACGGCACATATATTATCTGTCCGCTGTCAAAATCTTGAACTGAAGCTAGTAACTGAGTTTGCTTTGACTCGTGTTGGTGAGTTGTTGTATAACTGACCATCAAACTTTTCGAGGTTTTTCCATTAATTAGCGAATTCTCAACTTGCGACGTGTTAACCGGTGTCCGCACAATTTAATCTTTTTGGGCTTCTGAGGCTGGGAGAGCCAATTCGTGTTTACAGGCTCCTGGTAGTCTATTAGGGGGTTGTCGAGTTATCCTTAAGAATATTTTATGAAAATACTCTCAAGAAACTTCTTGACAAAATAGGAAATAGTTTAGACTTGTATACCTTTTTAGAGTAATCATGAGACTTGAATAAATTGAGCCGTATGTAAGGTGACCTGCATGGGGGTGATAATCCCACTGAATAAATCTCTGGGGTTTCTCCAGATGTGGGGGAGAGAGAAGGACTCAGTTAACGGGTTGATTTGGTGCCGTTTTGTTACCCGGTTTGGCTCCGGTTTGAATTTCTACTTAGGATCTGGTTTGAGTCCTATTCAGAACTGGATTGGGTTCACTTGGGGCTAATTATAAAAGGCCCCCACTCTCCTCTTTTTCTCCTCTTTGGCCAGCCCCCCTCTCCTCCTTTTTTTATTCTCTTTTGTCTCATTCCTTCAAACCCTCGGTTAAACCCCTCAGGTTTATCAGATCTCCCATGCTTTTCTACAGGTAAATCCCCATCAAACTTAGGATAGATATACAAGGAACTAGGGTTTTGATCAAAACTAGAGTTTGATCAAAATTAAGGTTTGATCAAAAACTAGGGTTTGATCTAAAAAGACTTCTTCTTTTTTTATTCTCTCTCTTTTTTTTTTCTTTCTTCTTCTTTTTTTTTCTTTTTTCTTCTTTTTTTCTTTTGTGTGCGTAGGGAGGGG
>JBAKGM010000200.1:31980093-32000854 GCA_037177215.1 Asparagus racemosus | reverse complement strand
TATATTTCTCTTTTTATCGTTTTTTATATACATATATTTCTTTATTTCTTGGTGATTTTATTCTAATTTATCGGCCTTTCTAAGTGACCATGTAATGAGTTTTGGGTCAATGGATTCTAACCCAATTGGCTTAGGTCATTAAGTATAGAAATACTCATTGGGCTTAATCACTTCGTCATTTTATACTTAGTAAGATAGAATCACCGTGGAGCTCAAGAAAGTTTTTATTGATGCCCTTTTTTCACACTCTTCTTTTGCAATATATATACATACATACATACATAGCTTGAAAATTTGTTTTCTACTCTAAGCTAAGCATGCAAAAATTTTATTACTTTAAACTCTAAGTTGGACCATAGTGAATTATACTACTTTGAAAATTATTTCTTAAGAAAATTATTTACAGTTATCATAAAATGTTAATTTGAGTATAAAAATAACTAAGAAGTAGAAAATTTAATAGTTTATCAAGTAGCTCAATCATTAATTAACTCTGTCAAGTTAGCAAGTGACATTTTTTAAGGGAATTAAAAGAAAGGGTAAAAGAAAGGATAAAAAAGAAAAGAAAAGAGAAAATAAGGGATAAGAAAAGAGAAAATATGACTAGTCTCCACTCCCACACGTAAATTTTGCGTTGTCTTCAATGCAAACTATATGATGCATAAAGTAAAGCATATAGGAAATGAAGCACTTACATTTTTTTGGTAGAGCTAGAACAAGTATAAAATGATAAAACTTTATAACTATCTTTGGTATGAGGAGGATGTAGCCGTAAATTTTCTATTTCTCTTCTTTTTTCCTCTCATTTTTTCCTTTTTTTCATTTTGTTTTTTTTTTTCCTTTTTTCCCCTCAAAAGAACAAGAAACTCTCAAATGACAGAAGAATAAATTCTTTCTATTATTCTTATTATTATGATAAAGAGTAAAGATGTAGAATACAATTTTTAAAATGAGAAGATCAATTCCTACATCAAATCTTACATTATTGCTGAAAATTCTACCTTGAATTTTAAAGAAGTGTAAAATGATGAACTTAGTAAGAAATTAGTGATTTGTGGGTTAAAGAAATGGTGATGAAATCCCTTACCTCATCTTGATTAGGTGTTTTTGCCCTTAAGAGTATTTTCAAGTAAATGCTTAAATCAAATGCTCAAATCACTTTGGTAAATTCCTATTAACTATATGCAATCTAAACCTAAGAATTAAAAGCAAGTAGAAAAGGATGCAAAGAGAAAATATTTTTTAATTACCGTTAACAATCAAGCAAATGTGAGAAAGAGAGCCATTGTTTGAATTTATTACCTTGTTAGTAATTGTTCAAGTGGAGGGTGTATTTCATTAGGGTCGATAAGAAAAATATTTTATTTTATTTTTTTAATTCCTAATTGCCTCTAATGTGAAAAGCCTAACTAGAGGGTGAAATTGAAAATACTGGAAAGATGACTCACATGTTCAAGCAAATCTTCTTCTTTAATTTTCAATCTTTAATCTTCTACCTCTAATTTAGTCCTTCACAAGAAAATACATAAATTAAAGAACCAAAATAGAAAAATTCTAATTATAAGCACCTCCCCCAGCAAGGGTGCTAAAAACCTAAAGGGGTGGGGGGTAGTAAATGACGCAAAGTTGTAAGTACACAGCGAGGAAGGTGTCAAGTTATAGTATAGCATAGATGTCGAACCCACGAGGAGGTTGTGTGTTTGGAAATTCTAAAAAGGAGTAAGAGTGAGAATGTATAGATGTAGAGAGAGATTTTTCACAAAGATAGAAAGCTAAAATAAGAGGGAAGAAAGGGAGAAGGAGGAAACAAATAAAAGGAAAACAAAGAGGAAAATAAGAAGAGGTAAAAAAGAAATGGAAATAAGAAAAGAGAAGGAAGTAGGAAGAAGAGAAAAATCAACAAAATAAAATCAAGAAGAGAAAAATTAAGAGAGAAAAACCAAATTAAGAAAGATTGAGGAAAAACAAGTAGAGAAGTTAGGAATCTAGAATTAATTCTACTAGTTAATTTCAATTAGTATCTTTAAACTACTCTCTTTTTATCATATTTTACTTTAGATTTATTAAGCATAGATTATCAAACCACTTAAAAAAAGCATAATCTATTAAATTATCATCCATGCAAGATTCTCATTGATGAAAAGAATAAGCAACTAGATAATAATCCTAGACATGAATAAGCATAACCTATCAAACCACTCAAGATAAGCATAGTTTATCAAACACTTTTCCTACCAATTAGTTTTCTAGTTGATTATCCTAAACGTGATTATTTTAAGCATAAACAGAGCAATCCCTAAATCATAAAAGAAATTAAACTAGTTTCATGTAACCCTAGGGTTTTTTACAAGAATCAGTTATTCATTTTTCAAAAATAAAAATAAAAAAATAAAATTTATACTAGTCTAATACTATTATAAAAGTGGGTTGCCATGTTAAAATATTTCTTTCCGAAATGCCCTGCAACACATCTATTCATACATACATGAAGATACATACATGCTCAAGTTTTCATAACCTCCCCATTACTTGCACATCAATGCATACAAACATGAAGACATACATACAATTTTTTATAACCTCCCAATTTATTTGCACTAATGATAAAAAACATTACAACTATTCCTTTCCTACCAAATCTAATACAATTTTAAAGTGGGTTGTCACGTTAGAATATTTCTTTCTGAAATACCCTCCAACACATTCATTCATACATACATGAAGATACATACATGCTCATGTTTGCATAACCTCCCCATTGCTTGCACAACCATGCATATATACATGAAGACATATATACAATTTTTCATAACCTTGCAATTGATTGCCATTAATTTTCTAATTAAACACCCACTCATAACACTCATCCACTAACTCTCGCTACACTATAATATAAATTTATTTGCACCAATGATAAAAAACATTACAACTATTCCTCTCCCACCAAATCACTATAAATAATAATAAACTTTTATCACACTTCTCTAATCAACATTCCAATTCATAATTAAAATTTAGATAGGGAAGAAAAGAGCCAAATCTAGCTCACTTTTCTCCTTGCTACTTTAGCATCCTTGAGCTCTCTTTCTCTGTAATCTTTATAATTTCCATGTTCTTTTCTTGATCAACATTGCTATGCATTAAGATTTTTAATGTGTTCAATTGTTTTTTATTTTTTTAAGTTGATGGGAATATATGTGATTCATTTAATAAATAATAATTAAAGTTTCTATCCATTTTCGCATTCTGTTTTTTGTCTCAAACTATGTTCGTGTGGGATTTTGTTAACTATGTGGTTTTTGGTGATTCCTTACATGATTACATACATTGAATTAAAGGAGCAAAAAGAAACTCTTGTCTTATTTATGTAGCTTATCAGTTTGAGGTTAAAATTATTCTATATTAATAAGCTAATTATTATCAAATACATAAATAATTTAATAAATAGCTAAGTTAATTTAATAAATTATAAGGTACCTAAGTGCTTTTAAGCCTTTCAGAAAACCCCTTAAAATTGGGCATTCCTTAGATAATATCACTTAACTCGTAAAATATCATAAAAGCCCTACTAATCATTAGCGATCTCAGTAAGTCCCCTTAAACTTTCAACAATTTTCAGAAAACTCTTCTTAATAGCGTTAATGTTGACTTTGTTCTTTTTCACATGTAAGTAAATGCAGGGTGATGTTTTACCAATGAAAATTGAATTTCTCACTTTTAGGGTTTTTTGAACAATGTTAAAAGTTGAAAGGGTTTTCTTGAGAACCCCGGAACTTAAGGAGGTTTCATGATATTTTAAAAGTTCAAAAGTTTATTTGGAGGCATTTGTTGAATTTACCCTAAATAGAATGTATAAAATTATGACTGGGAAAATTGATTTGATATCTAATAAATTGTCGATTGCAAATCAAACTAATTTGAAACACTATGTATAATAGAAATATACATTAGGTATATAAAATTATCATTGCATATAAATAGGAAAATGGAAACATGTGCAATTCACGTGCACCATACTATAAATATAAAAGAACAATAGGTAAATCTAAACTACAATCAATAAAAGAAAGAAATAGAAAATTAAAGCGTAAAAGAGCAAGAAAATAAATATACTCTACATAGCATGAAGAAAAATTATACTACAAAAATGAAATAAATCTAATCTACTAAACATGAAAAAAATAAGAAAATAAAATCCTAAAATATGCAATTCCAAAATAAGAAAATAAAAGGGGGAAATGAAAACTTACATTGCAAGGGCTTGACCCCTTGAAGGCAAATATTCATCTTCATCATAAAGGAAGAAGAAAATAAAATTGAAAAGGAGGAATTTTTTTTATTTATTGTAAATAAAAAGTTTATAATTTTAAGAAAGTCTTCTCAATTAAGAGTAACTCTCATCTCTAAAATGGAGTTTAGAAAATTTTTTACACCACAAAACCCCTCACTCTCTACCCACATTTATAGTCTACTACAATCAACAAGAACCATTGGATTGAACTTGAGCTATAAAAAGTAAATCTCAGCTATTAACTGATTCTGTTATGATCTAATTAATTAGCCAACCGATTAGCTAATTGATTAACCAATCGATTGATTCCTAATTGAATTTGATTCTTTTATTGACTTGTTGACCCGATTTTTTTCTTGATCTTTTGGGCTTTGTGGGCCTCCTCTTGGCTTGATCTTGGGTTTCAATAAAAGGTTGAAAAATGAGAAAACATTGTTCTTTTGGGCTCTTATTCATTAATCCTTCATTACCTTTAAATTAGGATAAAATTAGTTTATTAGTAGATATTTTATTCAAAATAAAACAGATAATGATGGTGTAAAAGTGTAATAAAATATGATGATTAGCTTCCAAAGATCTCCACTCTAAAACCTTTGAAGGGGATCTTGTAGGTGGTCAAAAAAATGCATAATGTTGAACAAGATCAATATTATGTCTGTTACCAATGGCAAAGGAGTCAATGCAACATGATCAAAGGTTCACGAAGCAACTAAGGAAGAGCTGTTCCAGATCTAAAGTCAAGATGGGCCAAAATCTAATATTAACCTCATAAGAAGGCAAATCGGGTGGCGAGGCTATGTGGCGCAAACCTAAAAGAAGCTCTCGACCTCTAAGTTGAAGACTTGGGATAGCTTAGCTATGATCGCAGCTGTCTTTCCCCATGTGGCTGCCTTGGATCATTCTCTCAAATCAAACTAGTACTGAAAATCAATCTAAGCTCAACTCCAACGTGTTGGCCGTTAGTTTCATTTGAGAGTTCCACTCAAAGTTCCAGAACATAAATATCTTTAAGTGAAACTATACTTGAGTGTTGTGATATTTTTCTGATATTTTTCTGATATCTTAATCTTGAAAATCTGCTTGTTTGCTTCATCTCTTGCTAGAGATCATTATTGTGTTTTCATTACTTATTGCATACACTTAGAGCATCATTTCTCTCTTGTGAATTTGTGTTGATTAAATATTATATAAGGTTATATTGTCTAGTTCTCTCCTTTGGTGTAAAGAATATTATTTTTCACTTGTCGAAGCAGTCTTATTGTCTCAAAGTGGGAGATTGATAGAGGGCTGAAGTCTAGTGCACAAATTTGTGAGAATGGCAAGGATAAGTCTTATCTAATCTAAGGTTGAGTGAGGTAAAGAGTAACAATCCAGTACACTGGAGTGCTGTGTATTGGTGGGAATTATAACCTATTCGACTTCAATTTGAAGTGTATACAATGGATTTGAAAATCCTTACTGGGTGCTAGGTAGTGGACGAAGCCTGGGAGGTGAACCACTGCATATTTTTGTGCACTATATTATTTGCTTTGTATGTGTGTATTTACTTTCAATACTACTGCATCCGTGATTGTCGTTCACATGTATATTTGCTTTCTACTTGTCTATTTTCTTTTGTCATTCACACTTCTTTTTGAATTCCTATTTCGTTGGCAATACTTGTTATATCCACCGATGGTCTGCTTTGTTTTTCCCTTTCTAGGTAATTGATAGAAACTAGATTGTAAGCAACTAATTGGTTGAAAACTAAACACGGCCAGGTATGGGCTTAAAGTTGGTTTTCAATATTGTTTTTAATTTTTGATAAATTAAGCTTTCCAAAGTGACCTATTTTTGATAAATTAATAAAATTAGTAGAAATAAAAATAGACTTAACATATTATTTTAACAAAGTCATTGTTGGAGTGATGTGTGTCATCATAATTACATGTCATTTAGATCGCAAGGTGTGACAAGAAAGAGGTGAAGCGAGACGGTGGAGGAAACCTTACACAAAGTGAAGCAAACGGAGGAAGGAGGCAGCGGAGGGAAAGATTAAGGATGCAATGAGTTCATGATTTTCATAGGTTCATGAGAGAGATGGATAGAGAAAAAAAAAAAGATGAAATGGTAGAAGACAAGAGTATTTTAAGGGTTAAATTGGAGTCTCCATCATCAGTGTCTTTTATGGAAAAAGCTTTAGGAAGATGGATATTATACGACAGATTGACCTGTTTAAATTTGAAGAAAGGAAACTGTAAGGTATCTTCTTTATGAAGAGGATTATTCTTTGTTAGAATGCATTCAAAAGTAGAACAAAATTCCTAAAAGATGGTAATTTCTCTATTAAAATCATATCATATCATACTCCTTATAAAAGTGTGAGTTGGGAAAAACTTCTATGGATAAAAATACCATTGATCAATTTGCATGTTACATTGTTATCCTATTCCAATTAATATAAATATTTAATTAAATGAGAAATTATGGTAAACATATTTAAATATATATCATATGTATGTGTTTCATTGCATGTGAAAATATATAATTGATAAAAGGTAAGAAATTCATAATTAAAAGTTGGTTTTTATCTTCAAATTTAATTATCTATGGTAATTATTAAGAGATAAAAGTTGTTATCCTATCCTAATATTTTTAAATTAGGGGATAAGGAATTGATACTTAGAAGTTAGTTATTATCTTTAAATTTAATTATCTATGGTAATTAGGGAAGAGATAAAAAGTTGTTATCCTACCCTAATATTTTTTAAATTACAGCATCATGATAAAAGATAAGGATTTGATAATTACAAAAAATACCCACAAAATTTTAAAATTTACAAAAAAACACAATAAACAAACCAAAGATACAAAGTATACACTGAAAATCTATAAATTTTTAATTTGTGAAAAGTACCCTACGAACTTAGAAAATTGGAAAAAAAAACTCCCCTAAAATTACAAAACATTTTAGGCATTTTTTGTAATTCCTCGATTTTGTAAATTTCAAATTTTAAGAAAGTAAATTGGTCCATCTTAATTTCTTTTGTACCATGCAACTAAATGGCTTCATACATGTTCGAAATACATAATGTAATACACATATTGGATATTAGTGAGAGTTTTGATGATATTTGAGGTTTAGTGGCAAACACCCAAGCCTATTAAGAGTTTAGTGAAATTTATCCATATAAATTCCAATTTTTATAGAAAGCGATTATAATAAAAACATAAGGTATACATAAAAACATCAAAGTATTTGACTACGTGCAATGCATGTGCATCCCAACTAGTCTCCCATAAACGTCTAAGAACCTTATCTCATTTTTAAAATTCTGTGTGCAATTGGTACCTTTGAAAATAAAGGCTTGCGCTTGGTTATCTTCAAGAGCGACGCTCTTACCTGAGAACTAGAAGAAACGGAGTTCGCACGACAACTCTGCTTATGTTGCTTGTTTAATGCTTGTGAAGAATACACTAATCATTCTTTTTTAATGGCATGTTTGGATGGAGGGTAGAGAAGGGAAGGGGAAGGGAAATTTAGGTTTACCTTAATTTAGGAGTTTCATTTAAAAGGATAGAGGAGGAGAATGAAGGGGAAATTTGAACTAAAATTTTACCCCCCAAATTGGGGGGTAAAGAAGGGAAAGGGAAGGATGGGAAATTTCCCTTAGTCATCTTCCAAACATACTATAAGTGTTCCTGCGCCAGAAATATTTGAGAGAACATTTAAAAAGTATAATTTGAAATTTTTATTTTTTACTTCTTTTTTACTTCTCAGTAGATTTAATGTAGATTTAAAAACAGTGAAAAGGCTTTTAGTGTGTAACGTGATTGGTTAGTCACTACTATTTGGGAAGTCTGCGAAGAAAGAAATAGTATTCTCCAAGAAAGCCTTCATAGAGAGGCCAAAAAAAAAAAAATTCCCGCGTTGCTTCCAGTTCATTAAAAGGAGTCTAACGTGAGAGAATAAAATCCGGGTATTCGTCCAAATGAACAATACCAGTGCATTCAAACATAAGCACAAACCTAAAGCTTCTGCTGCGATGATACGAAAGAACCTTGTCTCCATTTGGCTGCAATAAGTCAAAGGAACCATTTATGCAAGTGATCGCACGTTCGCAACCATTTTAAGAATGTATCGCTTGTACACTCAAATGAACTACAATAAAGTGATTCAGTATTAAGCGTACAATGATATTTGTAATTTGTAAACTTTTCCAGATGATCATTTAGTTTACAACTCATCTAACACCAATATGAACCCATCAAAGGTTTCCGAATATTGATGGACAAATGTACACTTCATACCAGAATCTTCAAGAACCTCTGTAAGTTTACTCAGCACGAAATGAACCCTGATTCCAAACCACCGAACTGTCCGGTAATAATCCAGAGGTCAAACACACTACCAGGCAAACACTACATCAGAACGTAACACATATTTAATGTTCTTGGTAACAGCACGAGCTTCATGCAACATGCACTTGGCTCCGTGGATGTGAAGGAGAGCCATTCCTGCAACCGGAGCAACCTTTATACAAAATGGCCAAATTTTGGTTACATTTCGTCGGAGGAACAAAATTGGGAGTCAATGACAAATAGATGGATATTATTGTAGTTAAGATGATAAGATAAAGATTCATACCTCAGCGACGAGCCCCAGTCTTTGATCATAAAAGACAGTCTCTCCTCCACCTAGAGACTGCAAGCTCAAGTTCTGACTGTTGTCCTTTTTCCCTTTGGAGCTTGAAATTCCACTAAGATATATTAATAGAGTATACTGTGTTCTACACCCTTCACCTAGATCTACACTCTCATCAATATGCCGACCAAACCACTGGCCCACATTATATCTGACGAGAGTACAATGAGTGAATAAGAATAAACAATGTAAATTCAGAATTTCAAACTGACATTACGCCTTGAATGACCATGGGCTTGAGTTCTTACAATTAGTTCAATATCCTCGACCAAATTATTATTAAATGAGTACTAAAGCTGTTAAAGATAATGAATAAAAGGAACATGACATTGGTCATATAAAAGTATGCATGAGCATGATAGGTTAGTCACCTATAGAATCGTATATTTGGATTCAGACCCACAGGAACTTTATTCGGAAGCTTGATATCTTCGAATATTCTTTTCAGACCCACTTGCCATATTCTTTCAGCAAGAACAGGGTCACTCACAGATATGCGGTCATTGTCCCGATAAGCTTCACCATAAGCTGGTCCACGACTCCCTTGATGGGTAAAACCTAGCATCTCTGCAACTTCAACAAAGCTCTTTGCTTCTATGGTAGTGAAGAAATTTGGAATCTGAAATTTTATCATGCAAAGATCAGAATAATACTTTTCACAAAAGTAATGTCATAGTGTTGGTGTTTGTCGAGTGGTGTGTGGGTGGGTGGGTGTGCGTGTCTGTATGAGCATGCGTGTGTGAGCATGTGCTTCTGTGTGCACTTGTGCATGTGTTATGTATGTATTTCTGGTGTTTATGTATAGAGAAATTAGTAGGCATTAGCCACAGGAGGAAAATTCCTTGTACCATTGTAAAAGTTCAACCTTGCTCCCTATTTGCATCGTTTGAGCTCCACCAACTTTGTCTTCATGCATTATTATGTACATAAACAAAAAATTATGTGCATATCATGAGGTTAGCCCCGGATCTAGGAGTTAGAAATGTTTCTTTATTAACAAATAACTAATCTGTATCTGTTTGAGGCAAGCTAAACCCTCATGATACATGCATAACGTATTTGTGCAAGTGTACCATTAGACATGAAAATCAATTTAGTATTTCAGTGGGATCCAATCCAATAGAGACAACTAGAGGAGCAAGGTTGAATTTTGCAAGGATAGGAGGATATTCTTCTACATCGTTGATGCCATCAACCTCTCTCTCTAAATGTATTCAAAACTTATTGATACTATTTGTTGGATATCATGTCCCCAAGATATTATTTTGATGATAACAACTTATTCACTGTGTATTATTGTGCACTAACATATCAATGCAGATTTAATAAAAATTATGCAAAATAGATTATAAATACGCTTTTATATAAATACACTATATTGGTGTTGTCTTCCAATAAATACGCTTTTATATATTACGTGCCTAACAAACATATATAATATTGTTAGAATATAGAAATATAACCCCTAATCCTCACCAAAATTTCAGAGTTTTGGTGTAATGATTGGGTCATTTAAGATGGATTTGCTCCCGGTGTGCCTAAAAAATGTCCAACAACTTTCGGAGATTAATATTATAAAGGAGTTTTGCCTATTAACCCAAAGTTTTACCCCTGCTTATTTTTAAGCCCGCTAACTTCCCAAAACACCCTAAAACCCAAAACACAAAGTTCTATTATTTTTAAACCCAAGTATCTACAACATATATGTATTCATACAGTATGTACACACAAAATATTAAAATACCCACATGCCTTTCTTCGTCCTTTACAATTAATTTTTGATGATTTCCTCCATAATAACCAATACCACTTAATTATGTTCGTTGTTGCAATACTCTGCAAAACCCCCATTCAAGATTGTTGTGTTAGGGTCAACTTCGAGCAATGCTAATGGAGTGTCCGTAGGGTACAGAGATAGATCACGTGGGGGAGAGTATTTCGCGAAGGGTCATGATTTTGTTTCAACATACATGGTATTTGATTAAATGTATGATAAAAATATGGTTTCTTAGACTAGTCTTAATTATGCATATTGGTTTTTTGCACACAGCGCGTTTGATAGAAATGTGTGTGAGGCATGTTTTGTTGAGGATGATCAACTACCGAGAGCCTTTTCATAAGAATTAACTTTGTCGGATGGGCTTGTGATTGTCACTGTTTCTTCCGAGAGATTTGAAGCTACTGTTGATCGAAAAGAAAAATATGTCACAACTATTAGAAAAATAAATTGGAGCTGGTGGTGTATGCTCGAATTAGAAAGTGAATGAGATATGGTTGTGTATGGCCGAGAGATTTGAAGCCATTGTTCAATTTTCATGTTGTATATGATTCATGTTGCATTAAAAAATGTTTCAGTTCTTGGACATGATCAAATTGTGTATGGTTGTGAAATAGAGCTCGTTGTGTATAATAAATGTTTTAGTTACAACTATTAGAAAAGTACAGAAACGTATAACGTTCTAATTTTGAACTTCAAAGTATAACATTTTCTGTACAAAGTATAGCTCCTTTCTTCAAAGTATGACTCTTTATAGCAGTTTATAGCTTTTTCTTAACAATATATAGCTCTTTATGAGTTTTCTCACTTCAAGAAAGAAGTCAAATATTTGAATTGTATTTGCAAGGAAATATTTGCAGAAAATAAAAATATATAATATATGTTTAGATGTAGTTATAAGAAGAATATAGAAACTTAGAATATCATAATTTTGAATTTTCAAAGTCTACCTCTTTACAACATATTATTGGTCTTTCCAAACAAATATAGCTCTTTTATTCATAGTGTGGCTCTATATAACAATCTTATAGCTCTGTATGAATAAAGTATAGCTCTTTATAAGCTCTGTCATTTCAAGAATGAAATTAAACATTTGCGCTCTGTTTGAAAAGAAATGTTTGAGGACAATAACTGAAAAGTAGCATGTGTTTAGATCCAAACATAAGAAAAATATCGAAGTTTAAATCTCCTAATTTTGACTGATCAAAATATAGCTCTTTACCACATATTATAGCTCTTTATGAACAAAGTATAACTCTTTTATTCAAATTATAGCACCTTATAGCAGTTTTATATCTATTTCTAAGCACAATATAGCTCTTTATGAGCTCTGTTAATTCAAAAAAAAAAGTTAAATGTTTGGGCTCTATTTGAAAGGAAATATTTGAAGATAATAAGCAAAAACGTAATACATGTTTAGACATAACTATAAAAAATATAGAAGCTTAGAAGCCCTAATTTTCTCACAAACATATAGCCCTTTTGTTCAAAATGTAGCTCCTTATAGCAATTTTATAGCTTTTTCCGAACAAAGTATAATTTTTTATGAGTTCTGCTACTTCATAAAAGAAGTCAAATGTTTGGACTCTATTTGCACAACAATGTTTGAAGATGGAAGGAATGGTAGAAGGGGTTGATTTTAAGTGGTATGGTACTTGGTTGGAAATGGGTTTTGCTGCTTGATTAAAATTGGAAAGGATGTTTTGTTTGTTCAGTCATTTTGTCGAACATATTGTGGATGTTAGTTGATAAGTGTCATAGTCTTGGAGGGAGGGAGGGAGTGTGTGGGTTGAATAGCAGGAAAAATGATGGCGGAGAGTGAGGCGGAGCCCCAATGTGATGATGGGTTGAAGGAGAGATGGAAGCATCTAGTAGGTGTTGATTTTGGGCGTTGGGTTTAGAAAGACAGAGGAAGGAGATGAGGGTATATTTGAGATTTTAATCTTTTTTAAAGTATACATCATACAAATACACGAAATACACATATTTGGGTTTAAAAGTAAGTCATCAAAGTATTTTGGGTTTAAGGGTGTTTTTTGGAAGTAGTTGGGCTTAAAAATAAATAGGTGTAAAACTTTGGGTTTAAAGACAAAACCCCTATTATAAAATTAGAACATGTTAGAAAAGCTAACATGTGTTGAGGACGTCCAATCTAATATATTTTCGATAATGACATGATTTCGGTTATAAGTTTCGCTACAACATAGCTGGGAGAGGCTGGGCATAGCAAACAAGCTTACATATGTTTCTTATAAGTTGTAATTTCCCTTTGGGGTGGGGGGGGAGGGTGAGAATTAACCATCCTATCCTTCACTAAAGATAAGAGCTTATTATTCTGAATTTCAATAAATCCGATATGACCCCTTATGGTCCATTTAGAAACTTACAATCCACCTCCATAACTCGCAATACTTAGTAGTCTTAGTTATAACAAGACGTGTCCAAGTACGCCTAAAGAAAATGTCAATACTTTTAGCTATTTTGAGCACCTTTTATTTTAAGAGTGTAGTTGGTCAATTTGGTTCATGATAGAATCTTTTTCACACCTCTCCATTCCTTACTGAAAATCTATCCTTACTAAAAATCTAACTTATTTCGGTAGCTCTACTATGCAGCTCACCTCAGTGTTTTAACTCCCTACTAAAAGTTAGCTCACTTGAGCTTTGGGTTCCTTACTAGAAGTTTAGCTTCACTAGATGTACCAGGGAAATTTTTTATCAACCTTAAGACAGGTACTGGGTTTGAAAGCCTCATCAGATTGTGAATTGATGATTTAGCTTCACTAGACCTACCAAGACTTTAATTTTCATGTACACTTTGGTCATGATTCATAATTCCATCTAGTTAATCAGGAACAGCAGAACCTCTGCAGAATGAGAAGAGTTCCTTGCACAGCCTGTAGTTTACAGCTCTTTAATAGAGATCAGCCAAAGGGAATTTATATTTGATGTCATGCTTTATCCCAATCCGGCATATGTAAATTTCCTTGAGCTCTTTATTTGTTTGATTGCAATCTTTACAACTAATGATAATGACCAGGTTTCAGTTATCTTTCAGAGATAAAAAGAAGTCCACAAGAAAAAGAGTCCACCAGGTATACCTAATAAACCCAATTCAACGGAACCAGTATGGGCTCCTTAGCAAAGTGAACAGAAAGTCAAATTGACAAGAAATGGGAAGTCAAATGTACAACAATACATAGGCTTTGTAAAATGGCAACTGTAACTTACATAGGATAAAAGCAGGATATTGATCCAATTCGTTATAAAGTATGGTCATTAACTCGGCAAAAAGAACCTAGTTGCAGAATTTATGATGACTTAGGACACTGATAAGTAAACCACCAAAAAGCTAATGTACACTCATCATGAAAGCAGATAGTATCAATGAATTAAAAAATTCATAAATAGTATCTAATATAAATGTGAATCAGAAGTTTCTCCATATGAGCCAAGGAGCAGTAGTATGAACATTTCCTTCTGAGATGATTTAATAGCATGATTGTATGGCTCAAATCCATTTTGAATAATTTAAGAATATATTATGGAGATTTATAATGTTAAGGAATATATAATGGAGACTGATAATGTTATAGTTATATTAGGAATAATATATTAGGAGTATAAATTAGAGATTTAGTGATTGAGAGATATTAGGAATGTAGAATAATTGTGATTAGGCAATTGTGTTTAGTCCCACATTGACTACACAATAAACTTCTTGTTATTGTATCCCAACATAAAGGGAGTAGTTGTAGCTTTTGAAATATGAATGAGAATCTACAATATTTTATTGTTTAACATGGTATCAGAGCCATGCAAATCCTAGCCTTTACAAAACCCTATATCCTTACAAACCTTAGGCCCCCAATCTCTCATCATCAAACTCCTCCCTCTGTCTTACAACCTCCCTTCTTTTCTGTGACTGGTTACCATGAGCAGGTGCGATGACTGTTTACCGTGAACAAGGTGCGGTGACTATCCACTGTGAACAAGGCTAAGATTCTTGTCCATCCTGCTTTTGATGGCCTTATTAATGATCAGGATTGCCATTATTGGTAGCAGTAGTCATCGTCGATATATATGTTCTCGTCACCGCCTGTGCCGCCTTGATTTCCCTTCATTCATTGCCTACTCAACTTGTGGACACCACCACCACCACTGATTGTATTCTAGAAACCTTGACCACCGATAAAGAGTTTGTTTGGTTGATCCGTGAAGAGGATCGTTTGTTTGGTTGATTCGAAAAGAGGATCGTTTGTTTGGTTGATTCGTGAAGATGATCGTTTGTTGCTTGAATCCCTAGAGAGGATCGTTTGCTTAGCGGATTCTTAGTGATGATTGTTTATTTGGTAGTTCTCTAATCAATCTGTGAAGAAGATTGATGCATCTCATTTCATGATTTTGGTTGAGGTTGTTCATGGTGAAAGACATTCAAGTAGAAGACTAGAAGATAAATACAACTACGATGAGAAAAGTCACACAGAAGATTTCAGCCTGTTAAGTCATGTCACAAATTGGAGTGAGTACATCTTGTTTGTAACAAGCCGAACATGTATGATATACATGCTCCAGCTTGAGGGGGAGTGTTAAGGAATATATTACGGAGATCTATAATGTTATAGTTATATTAGGAATAATATATTAGGAGTATAAATAAGAGATTTGGTGATTGAGAGATATTAGAAATATATTTAAGAGAATAATTGTGATTAGGTAATTGTGTTCAGTCCCACATTGACTATACAATAAACTTCTTGTTATTGTATCCCTATATAAAGTGAGTAGTTGTAACTTTTGAAATATGAATGAGAATCTACAATATTTTATTGTTTAACAAGAAACATAACATATTGATGGAAAAGGGAATGATCTTCCATGGTTTATCAAATTCAAAATTACTTCACTGATCCATTACCCTATTTCTACTATTTTCACTTTTCAATAAGATCATTGGTTACGGGGAGAAACCAATATCATCCTTCCAAGGTCCAGGTTCAAGAATTCACTCCAGTAACAGCTTGATCAAGTACTAAATCCAAAATTACCGTTAAAGGATTACATGATCTACGTTTGAACAGTACAGGATAGCAAAATATTAAGAGGGTATAAGCATCAAAGAGCTCAGGATGATAAACCACAATGTTGCTAAAATGGTAGGCTGCCCCAATTAAAACGTAACAATTTTCAAGTTCAAGGAATAAATCGTTCGGTCAAAGAAAGAGCAATGATATATAAGAAAATTTTTTTATTCCAGCAATTAGCATGAGAAGATTAAGAAACACGAGCATTTCAACAGAAAACATGTTTATGATTTCTAGTTACCTCTCCGTCTAAAATTAAACTCTTCTCTATTACCAATCACATCTCAAATTAAACTAAATAATTCTCTTGAAAATTAAGCTAATACTTACAGTCACGAAAAACCCAGTTAGAGAAACACACGAATTAAAGAGGGAAGGATTAATTGAGAACTTGGTACAGAGAAAAGAAAAGAAAAGAACATAACATAACAGAAAGTACCGTGAAGAGATGATTGCCCTTGAGGCGATTGATCTGAAGATCCTTCTTGGGTTTGATGAGAGGCCATTCCAATTTACCCTCTATCGCTTTTCCACTTGCTTTCTTCTTCTTTCTGCTGTTATTTTTTCCCAATTCCTCTTCGTTTCTTTTGGGCGTCGCCATTCCCTACCCCCTTTCCTTACTCGAGCTAAATATAAAAGAGACGCATTATTAGGACCCCTCTCTCGCAGGGAGAACAAACGATCGGTTCGGTCGGTTTTCGTCATTTTTTATCACACCGAAACCATGGACAGAACCGAACCGAATTATTTCGGTTCCGTTCGGTTCGGTTTTTCGGTTGTCATGGAGACCTCCACCATCTAGCAGCAAGAGGATGTCCGTGACTAACAAGCTATGAAAATGAAAACAAAGAAAGAAAAGAGAGAGAGAGAGAGAGAGCATAATGGGCTGTTTGGTTGGTCAATTTTATATATTAGGATTAGGGTTTGGCTCTGGCGAGGGTAGAATCGTAAATAACGAAATCTAACTAAATTCTAATATACCAAAATTTATAAATTTGATTATCTATAAAGGTGCTTTTGGAGGTGTATTTTCTGGATTTCGAAATCGGAGACATCAACTCAGATTTGGGTCTCAACTTTATAGATTTGGAATTCATAAAATAAATTCCTAATCCTAATCCTAACCCTAGTCTTTTTTTTTTTTTTTTTTTTTGAACCAAATAGCCCCTAAGTTTAAGCGCAGTAAAGATGAGGAATTTTCATTTTGCGGAACAAAGTAGAGCTTGAAGAAGGAACCTGCGGAAATAAATAGAGCTTTTAGTGCCTCCTTATTTGTAAATGAGAGAAGTAGGCTTTTGTCCTTTTTGAATAGTTAGGAGAAGAGTAAGACCCAGCGGTTCACCACATTCTCTCTAATATTTGTGGGTGACAACTAATAATAAGTTGGGAATTGGAAAGATCAATCACATGGGTCATGGAGTGGAACCCGTGGAAAATTGAAAGAGAGGCTATGCGGTTTGTAACTAGGTGCAATTTTAGTGGGTGTACGGTCGGTTTGGTGTATTCGGGTTTAGAGTAACTTAATCCAACCCGAACCGAATTAATCATAAAACCAATATGAACTAGGCAAAAGCGGACGGTCCGATCAGTTTAATCGGTTTAAGTCGAAATTTGCTCAACCCTACTCTCTCGCAGCAAGAGTTTTAGCAACGTGCCACTTGCGTAATTGTATTTTTACACTGGGACCCACCCTATTGTAGTACATGATAGTACTAAGGATTTTTTTTACTAGTTAGCAAGGGCGCTTGCAACGCACGTGCCAAATTTAATTGGGAGTTTATGCAAAAGAATACTGTATTTTATATATACAGGAATCAGATTAACAAAGACTATATTTACAAAATTAAGTTTTATGTGCAACTTTTAAAGTAATGGTTAATATGTATGGAGATAATAGTTAATATTTTTAAAGCTATTTTAAATCTTCAATGTCCAAATGTTTCAAAATTTTGAAATAACTACAGTTATAATAAACTTAGGTTACGATAAATTGTTTATAAACACCCCATCTATACCTTCAGTTCCACTTTACCCCCTATCTATTTCTTAGCACTTAGCAGTCTTCTCTTAGGAATTGAGAGGAGATAAGTGCTAATAAATGAGATGATTGAAGGTATAAATAAGGGAGTTATGTGCAATTTACCCTTTAGGTTATTACATCTTTGCATTGTTTTCTTTTTCTGTAGTTTCTAAAATCATACTATTTTGATTCAAATCATATCGAATCTTTGAAGATAAATTGTATAGGTTCCATGACTTTATTAATTGTAATACATGTTAGAGGAATCTTGTTCCACTAATGAGATCTTGTCACATGGATTTACTTGCTCACCGAGTAAATTACATGACTTCTACAGCTAATAGGATAGTGATACATGTACCGTCTGATTCGCTTAGACAATTGGCATAAATATGCCCACCTACCTTAGGTAAAAATACCACATACCTTTACCTCCACTAAGTTCTACAAGCCTTGGTTGATGAATCCTATTCTCTAAAACCATCTTTTTATCTTTAATAACCCAAAGTTTAATACTTTAATATGCCCAAAATTATAAATATGTTAAGTTTGATACAACAAAGATTCACATGTTTTACATTGATACCTTAAACTTCACATATTCTTAACTGTTATAGCCTACAAATAAGCTAAGTTTTAATCTTCCTTGGGAAGCCGACACGTGTCCCTCTCCACACCTAATCAGACATGTTCAAAGCTCAGATGACTCAACAAGCTAACAACCTGTGTAGCCGACTAGAAAGGCGGTACTTGTTGGCCTACCCACTAGATCAACTCCACAAGCAACCCACACCCAGCCTACTGTTTTAGCCGACAACTTGCGTAGCCGAGTAAAAAGGCAGTGCTTGCCGGCCTTCAACCAAATGACAGAAAAGGCGGTAGTTTCCTTGAACCCCTCGCCAACAGCCGACTGTCCTAGTATTAACTGCTCTGACAAAGGCATCATTGCTCTATCCCCCATAGTCTTTATGACTCATCGAACCCAGTCAGCTCCAAGCATCTGATGTCATCCCCATACTAAATACCTAGCTGACTCACTCCCTTTAGCGATCGACACCTGTGAAGTAGGTGATGACTGAGCCGCCAGCTAGACTCGGCTAAAGTTACCTACCTGCCCCTCTTCTCCACTATAAAAAGAAGATGTGCTGCGTAAGGTAACTATCTCTGGCCTTTTCCATGCAACTCTGCATCACTTTTACTTCATATTTTCCCACTCAAGATCAACTACTAACTTGATCATCAGAGGAACAACCGGAGAGCCCAACTCCATCCTCTCATGAGTTCTTCATGTGTAGGGAAGAACAGCGAGCTCCGGAACCAGTCATCTGAAGGAGTTTGAGGACCCTAACACCCCCCTAATCCACCAATAAATCCCCTATTTGATAACTCACATCAACATTAACTTTGGTACCCTAACCCAAGTTTGGGTATCAAAGTGTTAAAAACAATTCTGTGCATGTCAAAGTTAAAAAGTTTAAACTTCGTAGTACCAAAGTGTCCAAAAAATTATATGGAATTATTGTAGATTTGAAGGACTAATATGGAATTATTGTAGATTTTGGGTATCAAAGTTCAAAGAACTATGGGATATTAAAGTGACACAAGGTGTAATGTATCAAAGTGCAAGTAACCTTTTTTTGAATGAGATAGACTCCGAGAGTGAAAACACAATTGAGAAATGTTTATCATTGGGGGATTAATGAGAAATTTCAAAGATATAGGGGAGTAATATGTAGTTATTGTAGATTGAGGGACTAAAATGGAATTATTGTAGTCTTCGTGTGCGGCTGAAACGCGTGTAGTTTGTACAAGGTGCCAAAAAATTTAAGCACTGCCAATGATTGAACTCCGGACCTCAAAAAGGGACCAGGAGTACCCAATCACCTGGGCTACATTGCAAGCTAGCAAGACTATGTTTTTTAATTTTGACATATTATTAAAGTATTACATGACAAGGACAGCTCCCAGCCTCTTTTTATATAAACTAGTATGTAACGCGTGCTTTGCACATAATGCATATTAAATAACGATATCAGACAAAACATTCGAAGGGTAATTTATTAATATTTATATTAGTTTTTTCTCCACAAATTTGCATACCTGTATAACTAATAGATTGATGTTTTAGGTAAACTCGGTCGTAGATTTATTTGTTTCCTCTAAATAAAAGCAATATACTATTCTCTTTTAATTATCACTTGTGAAATCTTGTTAACTGCGTGGTATCCTGTTACTATAATCAAGGGACTGACTCCACCAACAAAATTCTCACTTCCTCCATTTTTTTTCTTTTGAATCTTTTAGTGTTATCTTTTGTGCATTTGAGCATCCATATATAGCATACTTTTATGCACCTCTTGAGATCCAAGTGGAATGTTTATAGAAGGAGATTAGTCGTAAAATAAGTAGTGCATAATTAAAAAGGAGAATTTGATTAATCAGTGAGAGTAGATACATGAATGCTTTAATTCTGGGTTCATTTCTCATTACTGTTCATATAACATGCATTATTATTAAGTTCAGAATTACTTTGTTAGTAGGATCTGATTATTATATTGCAATAGTTTTTTATGGAAAAATATTAAGACACATCCAAACTAAACTTAAAACACGAAAGCATAACAAAAGAATGTGGATAAACACTGCTCCTTACCAGACTGCAGAATATTGTGTAAAAATGGTGGTGGGTCTTCGAGCCATACTATAAAATCATTAATTTTTTTAACTTTTCTAACCAACACATGAACCATTACATTTCTCATTTGATGAACTACCTGAAAATCTCATTCCTCGAGTTAGTTCCAACATTGCTGAATATCATCCACAAAGTGTTTAAAAATCGAGTGTTGCTCCGCTCTATTTTGGATATTTCTAATTACCACCTCCACATCTTCATTGAAAATCAC
>JBAKGM010000200.1:31963540-31976918 GCA_037177215.1 Asparagus racemosus | reverse complement strand
TTCAAAACTCGGGCCGGGCCGGGTCCGGTGCGGGCTCCGGCGAGGCGGCCTAGAGCCCTACTCGGCCCGGATTTCCAGGCCAAGCCCGAGCTTGGGCCCGATCGGGTCCAGGCCGGACACCGGGCTGGGCCCGGGCCTTGGACATTGTTGGACAACCCTACTTCTACCGATCCATGTGTGCAAACTCCTAATGCTTAAAACTGCTACGTTGTTTGGCTCTTTTGGGTTTTTTATTTTCTCCTTCTAAAACTATTTGTAGCTACAGCACCAGAGACGATAACTCCGGACAAACTTGGATGTTTTTTTGTTATTTTGTGCTCATCTAAGTTTTTCCTAGGGACTACACTATGCGAACTACAAATTGGCTACTTTCACTTAGATGGGTGATGTCAAGGATCAATCTTCATCCACAGAGGTGGTTAAATTTGTAATATCATGCTTTAACCTCTGGACAAACTCAATTTTGAGTCTTTTCCATATATATAATATACTATGAATAGGGCTCCTCGCCCTATTTTTATCGTTAAAAAAATAAAAAATAAAAAATAAAAAAAGAAAGTTGTATAAGCAACGAATGTTTCTCTTTAACTTTTAAAGGGTAAAGTGCAGATAGTGTACAATCACAGTTTTGAGCTTACTACTAACCCGTCTAGTTTTTTTTTTTTTTTTTGCAGATAGGCCCCCTGAGTGAATCACCCTTAGGGAAAGAGAATTTGGATCCCTTAAGGTTAAAAGAGTCAAAGGAATTTCACTCATGCATTCTATCTGTAAAAATAAAACTAAACTAGAGGGGTAATAATTAATTCAAACTGTACAGAGGGTCTATCCACAACTAACCCATTTTTAAAAGATACTTAAAGTAATGTCTCCCATCAAGTTTTTGGGAACCTGCATTGTTTGTTCTTTTTACATTTACATGTAAGTTTTAACAAGCCTATGGCTCCTGTTTGATGGACATTCAGGCTTGATGAAGCACTTAGGCTAATATTACCCACGGTTGTTATATTGAAAAGCAAGAAAATATGTTACAATTTAGTACATGCAGTTCAAGATTTAAAAAATATATATATATCTGGTCATAGGTTTAGGTGATGGAGCAACTTATTTTGTTTCTTCTCCATGAAAATTTGATCATCCAGACCAACTTCTTTAACCCTTGTGAGAAATTTGAACGAATGTATCACTAGAGAAAGAAAATTAATTCTAGAGAATTAAATGTTTGTGATTTTGGAGCGATACTGCTTAATGACACTACATTTCAGTGCATCCCTCCCAAGTCTTTTCCCATTTTTTTTTCGTTTTCCAAAGTGGGTTCTTTAGAATGGATCCTCCGATGACTTGTGTAAAGCTGTTACCAAAAGAATGCAAGTCCATTTTGCATCCATCTTTTGGATACTTATGTTTTAGTGTCAGGCATAGGGTAGCTACTTTTACTACCTTGCTTCTTGATTCATATGTTTGTTGTCAGAGAACCACTTTATCCAAAACTAGGCTGTGGTCTAACACAAACACATGGGGAAAAAGAAACTCATTCATTTTGGTGTTTGGACCACAACACAAGAAAAATGCAGAGAGTTATGGGAGCAATCCATAATTGATTGATATTGATGATGAAATATAAAAATGCAATCCATAATTCATAATCACATGGTTGATTCTATTTTGTGGAAATTATGG
Organism: Asparagus racemosus; assembly: GCA_037177215.1. Classification (NCBI taxonomy): domain Eukaryota; kingdom Viridiplantae; phylum Streptophyta; class Magnoliopsida; order Asparagales; family Asparagaceae; genus Asparagus; species Asparagus racemosus. Next base: position 31,975,241 of record JBAKGM010000200.1, on the reverse strand, counting down.
GAGCAAGGAGTTTCAGGCAATCCCTTGCTAGAATTTTTTTTTCTTGTTTTGGGTGCGATAGGGGAGGGAGAGGTTTAAAATAGAATTATAGTAGTTTTAAAGAAAATTTATCAAAAATAATTTATTAAAAATTTCTAAAATTAGCATGTAAGTGTTGCATAAGAGTTTTCGGTAAGAAACTCTCGTGATTGTATAACTAAGGGTATTTAAGTGTAATTTTTAAAAACTTTAGATATTTAATGCAAGCTTTTAAAACTTTAGGATATATAAGTGCTGCCAATAGTAAGTAAGAGTGTGTAAGTGCAAGTTTTAAAAAAGGGTATATAAGTGACGCTAAAAACAAGTGGGTATAAAACTACAAAGTAGGGGAACTATAGGATATTTAAGTTCAGTTAACCCTTATATTTTGTACTAATAACAGTTTTAGGCTTTTGATCTCTTCAAATAAGATGGTAATTAAACAGGATTCAACTAACCAAATCTTCATCCTTGATTTCAATTTTAATTGGAGAGGATCCTAAAAGTTGATACATCACTCTATTTTGTATTGAAATTGATGATGAAATGTGAAGTCCACTTTATTGTTTGTACAACCAATCTAGTCATGTGAATTTTCATCTTCTTCATTATTAATTATTCTTTTCATTTTTCCTAGGGATTCATTCTTCTTCTCAATGCTTTCTTCATTTAAAAGTAATATGAAACTTTATAAATTTCTTAACTTTAATCATTCACTTATAATTGTTTTTAGGAGTATCACAATAATAATAATATTTAACCCTTTAGATCGCGCGAACAAGGTAAAAACTAGTAGTATCAAGATTGTGTAAAAGTATCTTTTATGATCCAAACTGCGTGGACTAATCATGTGACAAGTCACAAAGTGTACTCTTTACGTTTAATAGTAAAAAATTCCCCATATTTTCCGTCTCCGTTTTATTTCAATCCCTTTCCTAAAGAAGACTGTAAGTCTTCAGAGACAGTCGCAGTTAAAGCCTATCCCTATATAAACAGATCCGTGAATTCCTGAAACTAGTTATTATTAATTGATAATTAATTTGTCAAATCAATAAACCGTCAATCTTCTCTGTTACAAATTGTTACCCAAGTGGTATGCTCACCGTGTTCGTAATCAGACCCCATTTCGCAGGACACTCCAAGCAGACCAGATCTCTCCCTTGACCTCTGCCAATACCAAAGTCCACCCAATCATTGCTGGGTCCCACTCCACATGAGAGGGTACAAATTTGGGTCCAAAAAATCATGTAGGTCCATTGTGTCCAAGTTGCATCGTCGCTCTAGTCCAGGGCTTGTTTGTTCGATTCCAAAAAAAAGAGGAAAAAATAAAAGAAAGAAAGAAAAGTACCTGAGTCAATCGATCAAGAGGCACGGGAGCCATATTTATTGTCTTTTGTATCTTCGTTCCAACTAGTCTCACTCATGTTCCTACTGGTCAATATGCCATTTCACTTGTTCCTCAAACTCTTAAAATGAGAGAGTTTCAAGTATTCTCTATGCAAAATCCTATTCCTTGATTGTTTCACCAAATGAGCCCCAAATAGAGGAATGAATAACAACAATTTCGCATTCCTCAGTTTGGAGCCCAAGAGAGACCACTGAAATTGAGTGGATAGAAGTGAGTAGTATTCCTATTCCTCAATTTGTTTACTATGGAAAACATCATAAGAAAACTGCATCTAGTGAACGCACACAAGGTCACTGCCCACACAAGACAAATTTATAGACATAAAATAGCAACAGTGAGCATACCACAAAATTAAATCAACATAGTTTATCCTAACGGTGAAAAAACTACAGGCTATGGAGCAACAGAGCTTATAAATTTCCTTCTTTGCCATTCATATTTTGCCATCATAAAAAAGCTTCTGAAATCTGAAATTTCAACGGAAGTAGTGCAAAAGATTGAAGGCAATTATTTATGGGATGTGGAGTGCTACTGTGAAATTCCCACTGATCATTATATTTTATTGTATTTTATACCCTCATTATCTATCTTATTTTGAATAAAATATCTGCTACGAAGTATTTTTAATCTTCATTTACAGGAAATAAAGGATTAAAGAATAAGAGCTCAAAAGAACTCAAAACGCTCTCATCTTTCAACTCTTATTGAAGCCCAATATCAAGATATAAGAAGCCCATGGAAGCCCACACAAAAGAGCCAAAGAACTTCAACAAAAAGAAGGGGAATCAAAGAAGTATCAATAGAAGCATCAATACCTGTATCGATACGGTATTTATAGCTATCAATACAGGTACCGATGCTCCTATCGATGCTTCTTCGATTCCCTTTCTTTTGGCTGAAGTTCTTTAGCTCTTTTGTGTGGTCTTCCGTGAGCTTCTTTTATCTTGATCTTGGGCTTCAGTAAGGTTTGAAAGTTGAGAGAGTTTTGAGTTCTTTTGTGCTCATACTCTTTAATTCTTTATTTCCTGCAAATTAAGATAAAAACACTTATTAGCATATATTTTATTCAAAATAAGATACATGATGAAGGTATAAAAGTGCAATAAAAATATAATAATCACTCACCCCTCTCAAAATATGTCAAAATGGAAAGAAACAAGGGGAGATCATTTTGAAGTTGTGCCAAATACCCACAAAGAGAGTGCAAATATTTTTGATGGGCAATGGAGGATGGTGCTAGTCGTAGCAAACTGTCCAACAATGAAAATGCAGATATACCCCACAAGAAAAGCATTAAAGTGAAACTTTTCAAGAAAAAAGGAAAAAAATTAGAGAGTGAACTTGTTATTAGCAAGATATATATAATATTTCTTTTTTTTCTACATGGTGATCTTTGTAGCAAACAATGTAATTTGTACTTTGAAATCATATTGATGTATGGCAAAACTTTCGGATACAAACTTGTACATGTAATGCTTCAAATATTATATAATTAAGTAAAAAATTTAGGCAAATAAATAACTAAATTATAAATACTTATAACAATATGTTATAAAAAGTTCAGATATGTGTCATTTGTTTTCATAGTTAGCCTCACCTAAACATCGATAATGTAGGTTGCTAAACTTTTTCAATTATGACTAATCATCATTGCTTATAAGTATAATTTTTCCAAACATCATACAAAATCTAAACTAAACAACACGCAGAAAGTATCTAAACTAAACAACACGCAGAAAGTAGTATGTATCAAATGTGAACCAAATAACAAGCATAAAGCAAGTATTAAGTACACTTCACACAAGTGTGTACCAAATCTGAAGTAAAAATATATGAGAATGCAAGTAGTATGTATACACTACACAAGTTTGAAGCAAATCTGAACAATTAACCATTGTCACAGTTAAAGATATAAACCACACCATAAACTTCTTTTAAACCCCATGTCATCCATCATGTTGCAAGATAACCCACATGGCCATGAAAACCACCATGTACCAAAAAATCCACAATATGCATAAGGAAAAACATAATAAGGGTAGTGACTGTACCCTACACAAGTGTATTCATATTGTATAATTAAGTAAACAATTTAGGCAAATAAATAACTAAATTATAAATGTTATAACAATATGTTATAAAAAGCTCAGATATGTGTTATTTGTTGTCATAGTTAGCCTCACCTAAGCATTGATAATGTAGGCTGCTAAACTTTTTCAAATTATGACTAATCATCATGCTTATAAGTACAGTTTTTCTTACAAGCATCATACAAAATCTAAACCAAACAACAAGCAAAAACCTGTATGTATCAAATCTGAACCAAATAACAAGTAGAAAGCAAGTTTTATATGCACACCATACAAGTGTGTACCAAATCTGAATCGAAATATATGAGAATGCAAATAGTATGTACACACCCACAAGTGTGACACAAATCTAGACCATTAACCATTGTCACAATTAAACATATGAACCACAATATAAACTTCAAAAACACCACGTTATCCATCATGTTCCAAGATAACCCATATGGCCATGTAACCACCATGTAGCAAAATATCAACAACATGCATAAGGAAAAACATAAAGGTAGTGACTGTACACTACACAAGTGTACTCCAAAAGAGGCTAATAGAGTTTTGTGACCAAAATGTGGTGATAATGAGCAAAATGTGATGAAAATGAGCAAAATGTGATGAAAATGAGCAAAAGTATGGTATTAGCCCTACACAAAAAGGTTCGCAAACAACAAGTTGAGAGCTCAAAAGCCCTCAATATCAAAGTCTTTCTTTTTCACATAATTCTCTAAATACTTGATCTGGCTCTCCTTTATCTTGCCTGTGAAATACCTCCCTTCATCCTCATCCCTATAGAGATCTGTATAAAGACTATCAAGCGCATCTTCTAAGAATTTTGGCTTGTGGGAGAGGATTTCTTGACAAAGCTTTGTAGTCTAATGTATCATGTGAGCATGTTGGATGGAATAAGAAATAGTGTCAAACTTCTGCAAGAACCTTTGCATAAGATCTATTTCCTCGCTATACTTACTAACTTTCTTCTTGCCTTTACCTTGTCATTAGTTGATATGCTCCCATTAGCTTGCTTGTTGTTTGAAGGCATGGTTGGAGTAGGGTTTGGAGGGGGGGGGGGGATCTGATTCTCGCAATCATTGAACTCATTTTCAGTTTCATCCTCATCATCATCAACATCAATGTGATTTGATCTTTTAAAGCCAAACTTCATGAAAACATCCTTAGCTCCAAAACCAATAGCTTGATCATCACTTGTAATTAGCTGCAAATTTTCATGATGAGCTATTGCCCTATTGAAATTATCTTTAAGCCTAGCACTATCATTTCTCTTGTCCTGTAATGATACATGCAATAACTTTTGTATTCAATTTCATTGGTAGTCAGCATATTATAACAAATAATTAAGCACATTGATAGGGAAAAAAAGGAGATTGTACCTGAACCCATGTATCAAAAGAGAAGGGATCCATGGTTATTGTCTTTGTATCTTCATTCCAACTAGCCCCACTCATGTTCCTACAAGTCAATATGTCATTCCACTTGTTCCTCAAGCTCTTAAAATGATTGTTCCCCAGTGTAATCAGTACCAAACTCCAAGTTAACATAGTTAGCAGCCATGTTATAAGCAGTCTTCTTAAAATTTTTGTTTTTAGCCCTTCTTTCACAAGCTTTGCAAGATAAGGAATTCAATATTCAAAGTGTTCAGGCTAGCCTAATCTATTCTTGCTACTCTTGAATTTATTTTCACAGTTTGTCCAGCTCTCTTCTTGCAACAAACGTTTTGTTTTTCCCTTGATGGAGAGTCAAGCTCAACAAAATGAATAGGAGAAGTTCTTTGTCACTTTCAGTGGTGACAATTAATTACTATCAGATGGTGAGTGTTTTGAATTAGAAAACCCTAGATTGATATTGTTGAGCATGCTCACAAATGATACATGAGGCTAAGACCCATCAGGATATGGCATGAACCCCTCCACACCATTGATACCAGTGAAAGGAGGCTGAGAAGATTACTATTGCATGAACCCCATATTATAGCCATTTGACCGCTTTCTATCACCATTATTAGGAGTTCCATTCATTTCATACATACCTATATATGACAAATAAGGCATCAAATTACTACAATCATATACTAGCATTTCAAAAGATATATCATGATAGCACACAACAATGCATAACAAACACATTATGATAGTATTCAAATCCAATTAACAATCACACTACATCATGATAGTATTCAAATCTAATTAATGAACACAAGAGAGTTGAAAAAAGTTAACAAACCACATCAAGATAGTATTCAAATCCAACTAATAAACACACCACATCAAATACATGAGAATATAGTATCTCACAAGAGAGTTTAAAAAAACAGAAACATCAAGTACATTAGCAAATGCTACAACACAATTACAAATAAATAAACTAAAAGAGGAGTTTTGATTAAAATGACTATATCAAGTATCCATCAACTTTCAGTCTCTATAGTGTTACCACCACGGTGTTCTTGATAGTAATCAACCCACATTGCCATTCCTTCTCATCTCTCTTTGCCTTTCATTCATTTCTAGAATCTGTTAGCTCTCTTTGTGTCATAATTTGAGAGAGGTTGCCAATGTTGTCACCATCATCCTCACTAGCTATGTTACCATCTTCATCATCATCTACTTTCAAATCTTCATTGAACAGATCATCACCTGGATCTTCAACGGCTATGAAATTATGGAGTACAGTGCATGCTAAAACAATATCCACACGGGTTTCAAAAGGGTAATGGGGCTTTGCAGATAAAACCTTGAAGCAATTATCCAAGATTCTAAAAGTAGACTCAATTTTAGATCTTAGCGAGGAGTGTCATAAATTAAACAATTCTATCTTATTATTTGGTGTTCTTCCTCTATGCTTATTGAGATGATAACACATACCTCAATGGCCTGGGGGGGGGGGATAAATCTAGGCATCGTAGTGTATCCAGTATCACAGAGATAATACTTTCCTACAATGTTCGTAAAAAACCCATGTTATTATGTTGTACCAATTATTATATAAATTTATTAGTTGTCATATTTTTATTGAATTTAAATTGCTTTTCTTACCCTCATAAACTCTCAATTCATGTGGTTGTGGTCTAGATAGTGCATTCTTGCAGTATCCTAAAATTGTTTGCAGAATCCTCCTATCCTGATAGTGTTTTTGATCTTTTTGTATTGCAATTGACACAGATTATAATTAGAAGACTTACAATGAAACAAAAAAAAATTTATATTTCCTGGGATTTGTGAAGACTAACAATGAAACAAAGTAAAAATTTATATTTCCTAGGATTTGTGTGCCGATGGAACGTCGATCTTATATTCTGTTGATGCACCGACCAAGACGATGTGTCTCTTGCTGTTGATGAGAGCTTAGTTGCTTAGAAGATATGTTAGTCTTCTCTTAGCACATTTGCTCAATAGAATCACAAGTGCGAGATTAGTAATCTCTTTATACGTGTGTGTTGATATCTCTATGATCTGATCGGGGGCTCAAAATAAGCAATCTCCTCTCATTTTATAGGCTAAAAGAGAGAGTTAATGACCTTTAATTGTGGAATAGGAGATAGTGGGGGTGGTTATTCCGTTGAAAGTAGCCCTCAAACGGCTGTTTGGCGGGGTTCGCTAATTTGACGAAGTTCGCTAAAGACGTTTGGGCGAGGTTCACTGATTTGGTGAAGTTTGCTGAAGATGTTTGGGTGAGGCTCGCTTGGACGTGACTAAGCCTTCTTCGGAACTATGGATGATGTGGCCCACTTGGGTTGTTATGAGCGAAGTTCATTAATTGGTGAACTTCGTTTGTGAGTTCAAATTGAGCACATAATTCGACTCAAAATTCAGCAGACTTATGACGCCTTTTGACTCAGCCTAGGACTTGAATTGGGAGTTGATTCGCCTTTGATTTAGTCTGGTCGAGTCGAGTTGAGATGGGCTGCGTGGCAAGGTTCGCATATTTTGTTAAGCAACCTTCGCTACAGCTTCTTGTGGGCTCGGTTTTAGGCCCATTCGAAGTGTTTAGCCCATGGAAGTTCACTTTTTGGATCCAAGCTAAACATTAGTCTGGATAAAAATATATTTTAACTGTCTACAAGACCCCCCCAAAGTTTTCAATATCCTACATTAACTTGTAGCTAGGATTGAAATACTTTGGCTAATAGCTAGCAGTGTACTGTTGAATGTAGCTCGAGTGATCTTGTTTGGGTTGGAAAATCATCTTCAATCTACTTGGTTGCCAGAGGTGTACTATTGAACGTGGCTTCTTTTATTGTAGTATTGAAGGCTTAATGATACTTGTATTTGTCCAACTTTGTGATTGGAACGAAGTTCACCTTCTCTATTGTTGAGTTGAAGTTGAGAAGTCAGCGAAGTTCGACTGATTCTGGATATCGGTGAAGTTCTCTCAAATTTAAGCTGTATTAGTGAAGTTCATCAATTAGCGATGTTTGCTTAGCTAGCGAGACTCAATTTACTTTGAGCTGTGTTTGCAGAGGTTCATCGATATGCAACGTTCTATAGTTGGCGATAGTTGTTGAGATTCGCCTCTGGATTTGTGTCATGCTCTATGACTGAGATCTCTTGATTGAAGATTCACAAGAGTCGCTATAGATTTGACTGAGTTTTACTCTAAGATTTATCTTCTTTATTCGTTCCAATCAAATATCAAAAGATGTGATCTTTCTGAGAAGTTTGGATTCAACAAAAGGCTATAAATAGCATCATTCCCCTTCCAACTTCGTCATCTCCATCTCTATCTTCTTCTCCATCTTCATCTCCATGTCTAAGCTTCCATCGCTTAGATCGGAGATGCTCCTCGATAGAGGAGCTGAAATAAAACAACTCCAATAGGAACTTGCCCAAGTGAAGGGCAACCAAGCGGATAAACTTTGCATACTTCGCCGACTAGCGGATCTATTGTCGGCCGAGAAGGCAAATCTTGAGCAAATCGTCAAGAATTAGTCGATCACCTGGAGTGAGTTGAATCGCGATAGAGATGCATGGAGCTTCAAATGCCATGCTCTGTGTAAGATCATTTGACAAATAAGATGGCAGTTGAAGAAAGATCCTTGAAGCTCCACAAGCGAGGACTCCGACAGTAACTAGGTTTCACAAATGTGAACCTACAACATAATTAGACGTTGTGTGGCTGACTCAGGCCTGACGTTAAATTTTGGTTGCAAGAAGTGTTTCTTCCTCTTGACATGTTTTAGTCCAGTGCAAGGGGGCACTTCTTGTTTAACAGCTTCTTCTCATCCTCTGGCATGGGGAAAATTTTCATTTCCGAAGTCTTGTGAGATAAGAGGATCAAGGGCTGCAGCTTGGTGCAGCTCGTGTATGATCTTCAGCTTTCACATTACCCATAATTAGGAGTATAGGGTAGCAGCTAATAGCAATAAATACCCATCATCCTTGTAATTGGATAGTCTGAATGTCACCTTTATATAGTAGAGTCTTCGATCAATAAAAATAAACTTTTTTTTCCTTAAATTGTCCATCTTTGTGTGTTTAATCTGTACGTACTTTACTTCTGTAGTGAACTTAAACTCTGCATGGAATTGTTATGTTGGAAGCGAAGCTCAAGCTTCTTTACTTTGGCGAGGGACAAATTGAAGTTCGCCAAATGGGGGTCTCAAATAAATTGAGTTGGAATTTTCTTAATTTGGAGACTTAGTAAAATTCACTATGTCATTTTGGTGAAGTTTGGCTTAACACTCCGCTGGATGGGATGAAGTTCACTAACTTGAGAAACAGTCGACTGGGCAAAGCTTAGTAAGTCGGTTAGGCAAGGCTTAACAAGTCGGTTGAGCGAGGTTCAGCTTAAAGATTCAAAATTGAATCTTTGATTTCTGCATCTGAAATCATGGCGAAATTCGTTCAGACCAAGATTCCTAGTGAAGTTCAAGACGAGAATTAGGGCGAGATCTTCGGTGTTGTTTGGGGTGAGATCTTTGGTGAAGTTCAGGGTCAGTCTATAAATAGAATTGTTTACCTCCTTTCTTCTTCACTTTGATTTTCAAAAAACCCTCTATCTTCCTCAAAACCCTAGCTTTTCTCAGAACTCCAAAGACTTGTTTATCGATAGCTCCTCATCGTGCAATCTCCAGAGGAAGAGACTCTGCAAGGAGAGCTAATCGGCCAAGGGCAGAGGACGTGCCGGCTTAGGTGGAAATGGCCGTGGGTAAGCTTCGAACCCGTCTATGGCGATCTTTGGATCAGCCTAATCTCAGCCCATTAGGCTTCGAATAGTGTCTTATGGCACTTTAAAGAGTCCATTTGCTGCCAAAGCTGCAATCTTTATGATCACTCATGATCTTAATGATGAGCTTCTATCGCCAATGACAAAGCTTCATTAGTGGCTGTTAATGGCACTTGTTATAGCGAGCTTCGCTTCTCAGGCGGGGCTCGTTACTATTAGCCTTTTGGGCTTCTATAGCATACTTTGTTTCTACGGAGATTGCTATTCTGATTTGAGCGAGACCTTCACTCAGGCAAAGTTCACCAGTTTGATTTGGGTGACCTTCACTTGAACGAGGTTCGCCTATTGGGCAAAGTTTGCCAATTTGATCTGGGTGACCTTCACTTGAACGAGGTCCGCTTATTAGGCAAAGTTCGCCAATTTGATCCATATGATTGAAGTTCGCTATTTTTATTGTGAACTTCACTTCATCCTGTCAACACTTAGTTGATAGAGATGATTATCACTTATGAATGAGGTTCGCTAATGATGAACTTCGCTTCTAAATGTGATGACTTGATTGATTTCATTCGATCTTTGTCCTCTAACTCATTTGTTGTTTGTCTCCTGTGCAGTCTTTTATTCGAAGGCTCCTGTTGACTGCCATAACCACTATGGTCATGATGGGACTCGTGATCTTGAAGTGACGTACGCCTTTGACGGGAACGTCCCTCTATTTCTTTAAGGTAGTAGCCAAGAAAGGATTGAGGCTATACGATTGGGAGATTATTGAACTTTGCAGGAGATAATCACTGACGCGAAGTTCTCTATTTCCAACGAGGATTTGTCAGGGAAGCCTCACTTTCTTTTTGGGATAGTTGTCCCAATGGCTCTTCCATATTCAATTGTGAGAGGGAACATTGGTACTACACCCAAGGAGATCGTTGTTATTACTTACCAACAATAGAGTGCTAGGTCTCCTTCATGTACTTGCAGCGTCTCGCAGTGCCCCATCTTATGTGTTATACTCTCACCAATAAGGAAGATAGCGTTAAGGTGGGCTCCTTGAAATATAACGGTGGCTTTTGTCAAGGGACTCTACGGAGTCAATATCATAGGTGTGCGTCCGTGTTTCGTTAATGAGGATGCTCCGGTTAACGAAGTTGTCATTTTCCCGAACACTTTTGGGAATGAACTCGCCATGACCGAAGCACGATATCTTGATGGGGATACTAGATTCCCTAGTTGGATCAAGTTGATGGATTCCCAATGGTGGACCCGTTTGGTGAATTTTGTTCTCATCATCTTTGAAGAGCAGTTACAAAGAACGGGGCTCTATTCTGCCATAAGAGCCTTGAAATATGGTGCTGAGATTTGTTCACCTGTATTGTATGACATCCTGGAGCTGTACAACATTGATACCAATACTTTTTTTGCCTTGGCGGGTGAGATTCGGATTGCTTTGCACGAGATGTTCGAAGTGTCACTTTTGCCCATGAGAGATCGTCCATATGAAGAATTCTTTTCGACCAACAGAGAGTGGAGCACTTATCCGCATATTGCTCACGTTGTAGAGGCATTTTGGGAATTGGTTTGCCACTTCCTTATTTGTCAGAGGACCGTTCTGAATGCTAGACATGATTCTACCGTTGCTCGTGTTCCTTGGGCTGAATACTTGTTTCCCAATGTAAGTAAAAAGGGAAGTGTGGATTCGATCCATCCAGTCACAGATACTAAGATTGGGACTCGTATCTTCAAGGACGGCCAAGTACTTCATACCATTGAATAAGATGAATGTGGGTTCCCTGCGGCTGACTGATTCGAGAGTTTCTAACGCTAAGCGAGAGAGCCGATATCTGAGTTTGCCCTGCTTGCAGGGTTTTTCTCGATTTGGTTGAAGGGTTGTGTTGTGCCTTCTCGACTGAAGGATTGCATCTCCATGAAAGTGTTATTCCCTACCGTGTTGCTCACTTCTGGGTATAACTTGGCTCTTCTTCAAGCAATGGTCAATTGCATACATCACGGGCTAAGG
>JBAKGM010000200.1:31934403-31945163 GCA_037177215.1 Asparagus racemosus | reverse complement strand
TTCATGCGGGGAGGAGTGGAGTTCAAATACCCTTCCTTCTGGACCATGTAGAGGGCTTGTGATAGGGAAGTGTTGAGGGAAGTGAGGACCGACCTCTTAGCCGCCTCTCTCCTCTGGTCCCTCCTGTCAGCCCTGCTTGGCCTGGAGTCGGTTATGGGGGATCCTTCGTCGTCTCTTCTTTTAGAGAGGGATCGGCCCCTACTGTTGATGGTGCCGTCGTTGCTGCTGTGGCTGCTGCTGCTACTGCTTCTGCTGCCCTGGTCTCCTTATTATAGGCTCGGGTGCCTTCTGCATCCATATACCCTCGTGCTCTAGCCATTAATTACTCATAGGTTGTGACTCGGTTCCTAATGAGTGAGTCGGCCAACTTGTTGCTCTCCAGTCCTGCCAAGATCGCAGCCATGGCGACCATGTTGCCAGGGTCGTCGACGTCTAGCCTCTTGTCTTGGAACCTGTTGAAGTAGTCTCTGAGGCTTTCTCTAGCTTCTTGCATCATTTGTAGCAAGACGTGGGAGGACAACTTTTCTTCGGTGTCGACCAAGAAATGATGCACAAATTTTTGGCTAAGCTACTCGAAGCTGATGATAGACTTTTTGTCCAATGAATTCCACCACAACTTGGCGCTTCCCGTCTGGGTGATAAGGAAGGATTTGTAGATGATTAGCTCCGATACTTGCTACATGTTCATCGGATCATAGAAATTCTGAGTATGCTCCAATTGATCTCCCTCACTTTTATACTTCTCAATATGAGGCATCTTAAATTTGGCGCAAGGGGCATTCATGATCCAGTCTGCGAGGGGAGTATTCCCCTGATGGTCTCGACGACTGTGTTGAAGGTCCAGTCATAACCAGACGCTGGGTTGGTGGCAGAGGGACCTAGAGAGGCATAGGGGTATCTGGGCCCCTTGAGGTTGTCCATGGAGCTTGTTCATGGCCACCGTGGCCATAGCTGGGGCTTTCCCCTGTCGCCTCTACATACTGCTGATTCTGTCGAGGTGGAGGGGCAAAACGATCTAATTGACATGGCGGAGGAGAGGTGTGCTCATTGAAATCCTCATGTGCTTGCTGTTCTGCCTCATCCGCTGGAGGAGGAGGAGGAGGAGGAGGAGGAGGAGGGACAAATGATGGTGAAGGTTGCTGAGGAGGAATTCGGATGAGGAATTTATTCGTGAAGGAAGCGAACTACTACTGGAGAGATTGAGAAATTCTCCGAGCGGGCTCCTCTAACTAGGCTTGAGTGGCATAGCCCACATGCGGCTCTTCGGTGGACGGATTGGAGGATCGACCCAAATGATCAACCATCTTATGCAAAGAAGGATGAAAAGCCCCACGGTGGGAGCCAAACTATTGATGTATGTTATCTAATAGGGGTTTATGTGTGGATTACTAAAGGTGTTAGGGTCCTCAAACTTCTTCAGACGGTTGGTTCTTGAACTGAGTATCCTCTCCTGCACATGAAGAACGCGAAAGAGGTAGGAGTTAGGATCTCCGGTGGTTCCTCTGACGATCAAGTCAGTATAAAGCTTGAGTGGGAAAAAAAGGAGATAAGTGTTTTAGAGTTTTGCTAAGTAGAATTTTCTTACCCTAAGCAGCAGACAGCATATTCTTTTTATGGCAGATTCGAAGGGGTAGATAGGTAATTTTAGCAGAGTCCAAGCAGGCAGCTTAGTTGGCATTTGCTTTATATGGGTCAGCTACAGAGGGGGTTGAGTCACCCTGGTGTTTAATGTGAGGGTGACGGAGTGTGCATAGTGCTTACGAGGTCCTATGAGTCATAAAGACTTTCGGCCTAGAGAAATGATGGCAATTGACTGTCAATTGGAGCCCCGAGGACACACCGCCTTCTGATTCGTCTTACTGGAGGTCGACAAGTACTGCCTTTTTAGTCAGTCTTGAAGGTTGTCGGCCTCGAAGGTTGTCGGCCTCAAAGGTTGTCAACCTGGAAGGGTTGAGTGCCGAAGGGGAGTAGGGTTGACTTGAATGGTAGGCCGAGTGAGAACGCCTCTCTTTCTGATCTTGGTGAGTGGGTCGACAAGTACAGCCTTTTTAGTCGGCCTTGAAAGTTGTCGACCTACAAGGGTCGAGTGCCAAAGCGGTTCGAGTCGTCCCTCTCCGAACATGGCTGATTAGGTATTAAGGTGGGACGCATATCGCCTTCTCACTAGGGATTAACACTATCCATTTGCATGATATAACAATGATTAATGCTTGAACATGAAATAAAGCTAAAAATTAATTAGTCTAGCTAAGATTTATATCTTAAATTATTAAATTTTCTCTAATTAGATTATAGATAATTTTCGTATAGCTTATCAAATGCGACTTCACAAGAAAAGGATTAGTTTAGTTAAGATTTGTATCTAGCATTATAAAATTGTCTCAATTTTGATCTCAAATTTCAACTACAATTGGTCCAATGTTCAAGATTTTGAGTTCCAAATTAAGAAACGAATGTGCTAAATAATGTATTTCATATCATAAGTACATGCTACAATGTCCAAGAAATTATAATTGCAATTGTATGAGGACCTTCTAAATCAATTATGGAAAAATAATGTTTACAAGGTCTGATATTCTTTGACCTGTGTTTCCTTTTATGCCATATTTAGGAATATGGATTTTATTTTCAATCTCCATAATTGTGTAAATGGTGTTTGGACGCAAAGTTAAGTTGGAAATTTGGAATTGGCTCAATCCTCCTTAGATTTTAACATTATAGTATGTTTAGAATCAAAATGATTGCTAAAATGGTTTCATTTCCATTTACAATCTTCTCTCTCGACTTCTCCCTGATCCTCTTTATCTTTACTTTGACTATTCATTTATTAATCTAAAAATTACAATTCATCTGTGAGACCTCATACCAAAATATAGGTGCATACATGGCATATATATAATAAATACCTTAGTTGATTACTAGTGCTAAACCCACACGATGCTGCGGGAATTTTCTATGAAAAAGGATAAGCTTTGACTTTAAATATAGATATTTGTTCAAAATGTAATAACATTCTTCTATTGTGATTTTTCTTTTACTAATTTTTCTTTGGATTTAGATCATCTCCATATAGGTGGTAATTGAAGAGTATCCAATTACCCCAATCTCTACTTTCTATTCTAATTCCAACGATTTAGATGGAGCCACGTAGGGTTTTAAAGACAATAGTGATTTTCAAGATAATATTTAAAGTCCTACGTGACTTTATTTCAGCTCTTGAAATTGGGATAAAGTATAATAATCGGGGTAATTGGAGCCTCTCCAATAACTACCTAATTGGAGAGGATCCCGATCTATTTTTTTTAAGCCATTAGTATTTGAATTATGCTTCAATTTTATTGAGGATGTTGATAGACAGAGTTAAAATAGGAGAAAATTAACAATGTAATCTCCAACTCTAAAATCCGCCACATGCATTCAAGAATATTTACTTGAATTAATAAATATCAATACTGGTGAATTGATAAATGAAGTTATTGAATGAGAGTAAACAGAAGATTTATCTAAAATCCTCACAAGTAGAAAAGAGGAGATAACACAAATTGCAGCCATAATTTCTCTTCAAACTGACTCAAAGATTAATCCCTTGCACGATATACATTTCTAACAAAATCCAGTCACCCAACTCCAAACTACCCATCAGAGTTAATCTTCTAAAATTTAAAGAGACATCTAAAATGTAAATCCCCATTACTCATGTTTTTTATCTTCCACTTTATTAGAAAATCTTCTTTTTCCTACAAAAAAAATAAAAAACACAAAAAAATAAGCTTCACATGCTATATAAAAGATTCGACTGAACTAAATAAAGAGATAATCTCTTTTTAGTTTACTTGGTTTATAATCAATTCAAGAAAAAACTTTGGACATGATTTTGTTTTATACTATCTAGAATGATAAGTGGGGAATTAAACATACACGTTATGATTCCTTTTCATTCTTTGTGTGAAAGAAGAATAAGAATAAGTATTAAAAAACTAAAACTAATAATTTGTCTTTCAAATCATGCAATTGAAATTTATCAGACCTAACAAAAATTTCACCATTAACAACTTAGATTTAATAAAATTAAGGTCAAAATGAAGATGCTTGCATACCTAATTTAATCAAGAAGCACGCCAGTGTTTCTGATTTGAAAAGATAAAGTGAGAACTCCTTTTCTTCTTGCTACTTAAATACTTTCCTCCTCCTTTGTCCTACATTAAACTGAAATTAGGACATGAAGGGACGTTGCAATGTATAAGAGTGGAGCCATCGCACGATCTTTTCAATTACTAGTTATTTTCTATTTTTTCCGTTGTATTTGCAATTACAATAATAAAGATAAATAATTTCATCTTAATAAATCAGGGATGCTTGCAGGGGAAATGAAAAAATAATTGGTGGAGAGATAATTGCCAAACAGTGAAAAGGAAAAGTATAACGGAGAGAGATTGACGGAGAAAATTGAGGAGGTGATGCTAATTGAGCGAGAGATTGAAGGAGAAATGTGCATGAGTTTATTTGGGAAGAAATTGACAGGAGGAAAGTAACTCATGAAGTTTAATCAGAAAGAAATTGAAATGAGTTAATTAGGTAGGAGAATTTGAGGGAGAAGATTAATAGTCATCAGTATCTTAAAATGTGACACGTGTCAATGCTCTAGAATTTTGACACGTGGCATTTCAGGTATTACTTTATATCGTATAGAATTTTGACATGTGGCATTTCAGGTATTACTTTAGTATATTAAAAGAGTTCTAGGTATTTCCATCAGTTTAAATGTTAATTTATTTTGAGAAGGCCTAAAACTATTTAAGAACTTATTAGGTAGGAGGCCCAATAGAATCTCTCATTAGATTGAATTGTAATCCAAGTCAAGTTAGTGATCATATCTTCTAATTATGGTAGGATTAATCTATAGATTTTGTCTTAGCTATCATGTGTTTAACTCTAATGGATAGGATTATTTAACTTTAGTAGGCAAAATGTTCACATATAAACATAAGCTTATAGTTTAGAATACATTAGGGTTATATTTGCAATTTCGGAATTTGGAAATGGTTCAAATCCAAAATGCACAATTACGTGCAACAACAAAGTCACCGCTTTAGAAGAGTGATCATAGGGCTCTGAAATTTATTTATATAGGCATAATATATGTTTAGAGATAGCGTTGTTGGGGTATGAAGTACTTAGTTGCAAATAGGGAATCAAGAGAGGCTTTTATGCAAAACTTGCACACAAAAGTTGGCACTGGGGGCTTTCGACAGAAGTTTCATAGGTAAAAGATAGAATACTATCTTTTCTTAATGTTAGTTATGATGCAAATATTTTATTAGGGATAGGATTCTAATTAACTCTTTTTTGCACTTAAAATCATCACAAAGATCTCACCCTCTAAGTAAACCCTATAAATAAACTATATTTAGAATAGAATTAGAATGTAATATCCAAAAAGATCAAGTGTAATATTGATCAAGGAAATTATTTCCTAAACTCACACTTTTAAAAGGAGTATGATATGATGTTTGGTTCGTTTGTTATTAGCACAATTTGTTATTAACACCTCTAATACCTATATCATATTTAGAAACTTATCTATACTACATAGAAAAGAGGATTGGGGTGAAAAGAGGATTGGGTGCTAAAACTTTTAATTACCTTTTTTTACCCCTCTATTTTAATTATTTTATTTATTTAATTAATTTATCTCAAAGACTCATTCAATAAGTCTTAAATTAAATTAAAATTAAATTAATTCAAAATCATCATCATAATAAGAGTTAATTAGTTTCTTAGGCTCTTAAAGATTCCATATTTAATTAGTTTCTTATGCTTTTAAAGATTTCATAGCTTATTTAATTAAATGCATATGTTATGGATCCAATTAACTAACCACTCTTTTATTTTTTTTCCCTTTGCATAACATCTTTTTTATCTACATGCCACCCATTCTCTTCAACTCACCACATCACCTACTAATCCAAATTCCTAAACCAACACAATAGTTTCTGAAATATGTTATATGGAAGTTTGTCAAATGGCTTATAGAGTGCGTAGCTTGTATATGTATGTGCACGTGCATACGTTGGATAACATTTGTCAAATGGTTTGCAGACTTAAAGATTTATTTATTTTATGAAGTTGAACACTATGTCACATGCTCAATTCGTAGCTTTTAATTTGTGTTTTGTCTCTTGAATCCTCAAAAAATAGAAGGATCATATAGAAATGTTATTATATTTAAAAGTATTGATATTTAAGAGTATGTATAAATTTGATGTGGGAACCGAATGTTGTTTTCAGTATGTATCTTTTTTTTCAGTGGATTGGGCAATATTCTTATTGATCTTTTAATACTTATAAGGAATGTATGATCTAATTTTTAGAGTTTATGCAAAGCTATTTGAAGATTGATTCCCCCTTGCACAATGTTGTAAAGAGCATTTTGTGTTATTTATCATAAGTTGTGCTTTGGTCATAAGTTTTGCTTTCTTGTTCAATAGATTATATTCATGGTTTAATTCTTAACTAATTACTAGGTTCATATGCATTTTAAGTTCAAAGGTGCTTCTCCAACGGTTTTAATATTTCTTGTCCTTTTGATTTCTTATCTCTATTAAGCATCTTTTATGTTCTTTTGTTAATAATTATGTTGAATCATAAAACTTTATTTGTATTCTTTTTTTATTAATCACCAATAAGTTCTTTGTTCCTATCAACTTTAGGCTACAAAGATTAACTAATAGAACATATTGGTAATCTATCTTTTTTTCATTGAGTAAATTAGAATACACAAACTTAAATATGATATATTTGATTGAATTGCATAAAAAAATATGATTCCTTATATGAAATCCAAATTAATTTGTCTCTTGATTGAGATTCTTTAACTTAGATTAAAAAATTAACTAATATTGACTTATACAATTCTCAGGAACTGAGCTATTTAAATAATATCTTTATATCGATTGTGATTCTATTTTGCTATTATAACTTTTATAATTTTGCATCTAATAATAAATTTTGGCTATTCCAACAAGAATCACTGTACCATAAGTAAATATTATATCATAAGTATATATTTAAGAATCAATAATATAGAATATATTATTAATTAAAATTTACTTATACCAAGTACGCCACATGCAACGCACGTGTGGCATACTAGTTATTATAAAATGGTATAGGATTAAGACATAACGAGGAATGTTCAAAGTGCCCTTCGCCTACTAGACATGAATTTAGCTGCTAGCTGTGCATGTTAAAATCGGTTGAATATATAAATAGCATAAGATAGAATGTAAAGCAATTACAGAATATTATAATCTAGTCCCACATATTACAATATAGTCCTCATATATACGTTATTACCCCCACCCAGCCCCCCCCCCCCAATCTAGAGGGAAGATTACACCGACAAATTTGAATTCAAAAAGAGAAACCGCTAAGCTGACAGGTCTTTAGTGAAAAATATCTGCAAGCTGTTGCTGGGTAGGTACATAGCTCACAATCAAATCTCCATGAGCTACTCTTTCTCGAACAAAATTATAATCAACTTTAATGTGCTTGCTGCGATCATGAAGTACGGGACTGGCGATAATATATGTGGCTTTAATATTATCACATATGAGCCTTGTAGGTTGAAATCATGAAACCAAGCTCAGCCAAGAGAGACCAAATCCACATTGTCTTGGCCACAGTGTATGCCAATGCTCATTGTTCAGCTTCTATGGAGGATATAGAGACAGTGGGTTGTTTCTTGGATCGGCAAGAGATCAAATTAGGACCAAGAAAGATAGCACAAACTATTGTTTATTTGGAGCTATCTGGACAACCAGCTCAATTAGCATCTGAATATGCAATAACAAGAGAAGGTCCTCTCGATTTGCGAAGGAAAAACCCATGATCTTTCTTCCTTGCAAGTACATGTATATCCTCCTAATAGCAAGTAGATGAGTAGTACGAGGAGCATGAATAAATTGAGAAATAACATGAATCGCAAAGGCAATATCAGGTCTCATCATTGTAAGATATACAAAGCATCTACCATGCTTCTATATTCAAATGCATCTGTCAATAATTCTCCATCAGTAATGGATAATGAAGTCTTTGCAACAATAGGAGTGCGAACTAGTTTTAATGTGTGAAGATGAAATTTACGTAAAAGATCACGCACGTACTTATGCTAAGATATGAAAATTCTCTCAGAACTTCGTTGGACTTAAACCCCCAAGAAGTAATGAATATCATTGAGAATCTTCATAGCAAATTGAGAAGATAGAATTTGAATAAAATTATGGAGACTCGATGGTGAATTTATAGTGAGAATAATGTCATCCACATATAGAAGAAGAATGATAACATTTGAGCCCCTAAAATGGATAAACATAGAACTATTAGTTTGACTACAACGGAATCCAAAGGAAAGAAAAAAAAAAACTACTAAAGTGATGAAACCTTAGGCTATAAATTGCATTATTGAGTTTATAAACACGGTTAGGAAATTGAGGATGAACAAAACTAAGAGGTTGTTTCATGCGTACCTCCTTAATCAGAATTCCATGAAGAAAAGTACTTTTAATATCAAGGTGTTGAACAACCCAACCATATGAGATAACCATAGATAGAACAATGTGAATAGTGGTTGGTTTAACAACTGGACTAAAAGTTTTATGAAAATCAATTCTAGCTTGCTGATGAAAACCTTGAGCAACTAACCGAGGTTTATAATGCTCAACAGACACATATGAGTTGTATTTTATTTTATAAAACCCACTTACAACCAACTAAATTTTTCATTCATCAAACGGCACCAGTTGCCATGTGTTATTAGTGAGAAGTGCATTGCTTGTTGCCATTTAGAATGTTTTGAGACTATGCTAAAATTCATTGGTTCAATTTTTGTTGCAAAGGTGTTTAACGAAAGAACATTTCAGGTTCTAACAATTCCTGATTTTGAGTGAGTTTGCATAGGATAAATATTGGTAGAAGATATCCTCGAATGTGTCTCAGAGCTGATGGACATAGGAGAGGTCATTTTAGAACCCGACACGGGCACTGTGGCAGCTCGTTCAGGAAGGAGGTCTACAGCGGAATCATGCACAAAGGGCAGGACTGGGGCATAGTGATTACCAGGGCTGAGAGTTTCATCAGTTGAATGTATTGTATTTGAGTGATGTAGGGGAACAACAGCAGGTTCATTGTCGGGTATGGACTGGTTATCAAGGCTACTCTCATTGTTGATTGGAGAATGTTGATTTGAGTTCAATGGAGGAGGTGACAACGGGCCTTGAGCGGTGTTTGTGTTTGTGAGAGATGAGGTTGTGACAAAAGGAAAGGAAATGTGTCATGAGACTTAGTGACAATGAGGTCAGAATAGATAAAAACTGTCTCATGAAATTAAACATGTCTACTAACGCGCACCCCACCGGTGAGAGGATCCAAGCATCAACAGCCTTTATAATGAAGAGCATAATCTGAGAAATACACTGTTTCGACCTTGGTTGAAGTTTATGTTCAGTTTGAGATGTAAGATTCAGAAAATGTGCACAACCAAAAACTCAAAGAAAATCATAATTAGGCAATCTTTTAATTAGTTTTTCAAACGGTGAAATTCCATCCAAAATTGGAGTTGGTAATCTGTCAATCACAAAATCAGCAGTGTATATACAACACCGATCCAATATTGAAATGGTAATTGGGCATCAAGAAGAAAAGTACATGCCATTTCAATAATGTGTCAATGCTTTCTCTCTGCTACACTATTTTGTTGAGGTGTATGAGTGCAAGATTTTCGAAAATATAATCCATTACTCAAGAGATATTGTTTAAGAGAATTGTTATCAAATTCCCCTTACCCCCATCACTCCGAAACATTTTTATCTTGAAATTGAACAAACTTTCAACTAAACTTCAAAAAATATGAGAGTGATGAAAAGCTTCATATTTTAGTTTCATAGGGTAAATCCAAGTAAGTCGAGTACAATCATCCACAAAAGAAACATAATATCAATAAACCAAATTAGATAAAGCAGACGATTGCCACACATAAGAATGAATTGATTGTAAAGAAGTACTAAAACAGTGTTCAATATCATAAAAAGGTAACCAATGTGATTTCCTAAGATGACAAGAATTACAATTATTGTGAAACCTAGTGGCTGAAAGTATAGCCTTATTGGACTTAAGCTTGTCAAGAATCCTACTTCCACAGTGACATAATCGACGATGCCATATGTCTGCATATTCTCGTAACGCTGCTATGGCTGATGCAGATGGAGACTAGATAGTAAAATAAAGATGATAGACTCCATTCCTATTGGTACCCTGAAGAAGAACATTCCCCATTGTTTTGCCCTTAACATGCACAGAAGAAGAATCAAAATAAACGGTGCAGTTATTATCATCACATAGCTTTTTAATAGATGTTAAGTTATATTTTAAATGAGAAACTTGATAAACAGATTTTACATTAATTGATTTGGCAAAAGAATTTAGCTTCACATCACTAACATTAGGCATAGGCAAACGATGTATGTTTCCTACTAGACTCTAGTTTGACCAGTATAAGGGGAAGAACAAGATAGCATATCCTCAAATGGTGTCATGTGAGAGGAAGTAGCTAAGTCAGGATACCACAAAGCTGTGAAACGCGTGAACAGTAACGCGTTACTGTTCACGCGTGAATAGTAAACCCCGTTCTTTTGTTTTTAGTCCCACATCGGATAGTTGAGAGAGTACCATACATTAGGGGTCCTATAAATATAGACCTATTC
>JBAKGM010000200.1:31913977-31934303 GCA_037177215.1 Asparagus racemosus | reverse complement strand
CTTCAAAGAGATCAATACTTGTGATCTCCCTTCACAAGGATTGTCAACTTGTAATCCTTTGTTATCTGGAGGCATTTTGTAGTGAAAGTTGTCAGTTTGTAACCTTCGTCGACAGTGTTTCTAGGATATTGGCTGTCTTCAGTAATTTTTTTATAGCCTACAATTAGTAGTCTAGACTGTATTTGGACTAATTCTCTTATAAACCAAGTGAGAGTTGGTTTATTTCTAGCCTAGTTAAGGAACGAAAGTGTACTTCAAAAGAACAAGTTTTTTCCCCTCCATCTTTTTCCTTTCCCAAATAAGGGCTAAGCTCATAGACTCATTTTGTCTCCACTAAAACCAGTTTACCCAGTTTGCCAAATAGACCTTAAAAGATATTTTCTATTTTACAACAAGGCTACTATTATATTTATGATTATTACATAAAATTTACAAAAATGTAGATCCAAATATGTTTAGGATTTATTTATAGGATATTCGGATTCAGTCTGGATTTAAACCCCATATTAATTTATATTATTGTAAATATTATTGTATTTTATTTCAATCAGAGACCCAATCAATTTCGTTGGTAGCACACACAGATTGTTCACCCAAGGTGATCATGGACTGTAAGATCCAGATGAATACATGCATGCAATAGTGTTGATCTACTCCATAACAATACACACCAGAAAATAAAGAAACCCTATCATGCATCTAGGAATCATAAAAAATTATTTAGAGATTACCAAACGGATCTTTTCTGTAGAATCACCAGACCTTTCTTGATCAATAGCCAGAGGGCGACTACACCGTGCAACCAGTGAGAAGCCCCCCACATACCACCCTGTGGCTACTGCATAAAGTATAAACTTGAATACAGAAGGAGATGATGGCTACTCCCCTATATATATATATATATATATATCCATAAGTACACATACACACACACCCCACACCCAAACCCTAACCTAATTAGGGTTAATTGACTTGGGCTAATTAAGATTTGCCCACTTAATTGGGTGGACCCACTAAGCCAACATACTCCCACTCACACAAATGAGTGGGTGTTATCTATAGCCCCCTAAATCGACTTCCTGAGTTGTTGACTCCCCGAGTCAAATTCTCCCTGAGAATCTCCTTCATTTTCAAATCCATGTCCATACATCATTAGTGCGGCGCGGACCATTAAGAACCTGCAAGTGGGTAGCCTTACAGCCAGATCTGTTAGGACTGACACAAGGATCTCCCTAAAAGAAAAAAAACACAACAAATAGTATAAGTATGCGGTATTTCTTACCCTAGATCTATCAACCATGTCTGCTCAAGTACCTTCGATACCTCAAAGAAGTGTACGTGAACACCGCGGTCTATCCTCAATTCATCACACTCTTAAATCTTGCCCTTAGTGTAAATAAGAGTTGGTCAAGCAATGAAATCAGGAGACATGTCAATCAATCTTCCTCTAAGCCCAGGATAGTTGGGCCTGCTAGTCACCTGCTTTCCTAACACTACTCGTGTGTATGGTATTGTCTCATTTTAGCAAAAAAGAATAGCCAAAGTAGTGGCCGCTCGTAACATCCTTCCTAGACAACCCAGTGTCTCTAAAGGTACACTGATTGTCCTCCATAACTAGTGGTTGTCTGTAATGGCTCACACAGAGAAGAAGCAGGGATCCATCCCTCGAACTTTTTATATTCGGGACAAGCACGCGTCATATAGCAACATCCTATGGTATTACTTCTCTCTCCCTGAGAGCATACATCATTAAATGAATATTGTACATGCCTAAGTTCTATCACCTCATGATGAACTTGTTCGGCTATACAGCCCCACAATATGCCCAAGATTTACCAATAAGCCTGCACCTCATGTGCCAAGTCAGACCCCTAGTCTGACTGCTAGGAAATAGGTAAAGTGGATATGAGACTTTCCACTTCGGTCGCTTCAAAGTATAAGTATATAACCTCGTCCTGACTTAGTCGAGGAGACCAATAAAGTGCTTCCGCTATCATTATACTAGTAATACAATAGTATTGTCATTGCTTCAAGCCAAATGACATTCAGCACTCGGTCTCAACTTCGACAATTCCCACAGCTCTGAAGGAGATCTCTTGTATAATAAGAGCTTCTATCTGCTCATGTAACTTTCTAATGGTGCACCCAGTGCCCTTTGTGTCTGGTGTACACATCATATACAAATATATAAATATACTCCACACCATGACAATCAAGCAATAATAAGACATAATTAAATACCTAATATGCATATAGACGAGAAAAAGACAATCAAATAACCATAATGTTTTATAAAGTCATCGTCCCCGTTTTGGATCTTAAAATTATAAGTGACTCAAGATTACAATTTAAAGGAAAATAAGAAAAATTTATTTAAAGCTAGGTTCTTTTCTATATGCCAGTGCAGCGTCAATCTTGACTCTGTTGACGGTTCGAACTTTAGGCGAAGAATCTTCTTGCTAATTTTATAAAGATCACTGAATTTGAGCCAACCTTTATCTCTGATCTCTTTTGAAGATGCCAAAGTCTTCTCTAAGATACAACACTAGATACTGAGATGCATTGATCTCTGGATACCCTAAAAATGAGCAATCTCCCTTCCTCTTATAGGCTAAGAGAGAAATAGTTAGCGGCCATTAAATATGGATTTAGTGGCCATTAACTTAGGAGATAATGCAGGTGAACCGTTTCTACAAAAATAGCTTTTAAAATGGTTATGGACGAGGTTCACCAATAACGGTCATGAGCCAAGTTTGTTTTAGTGAACTATGCTAGAATGTGGGTAGCCCATTTCTATTGGGGTGTGGATGACGTAGCCCACATGGGCTATTTGAGTGAAGTTATTTCAGATGAACTTTGATTAAAGCTTTTCTTTGACTATTTCTTCACAGCAAGCTTCATTTTTTGCTTGGACGAGTCTTGCTATGGCTTGGGCGAGCATCACCAAGGCATATACTTGGCCACAAGAAGTGTTTAGCCTAAGGACAATTGCTTCTTGAGCTTCTATTGGACTGAGCATTGGTCTAGGGGAGAGTATACTTTAACCATCACAAGACCCCTGCCCCCAAAGTTTTCAAGATCTTGCTTTTAACTTGTAGCAGGGATTAAAATACTTTGAGTAATAACCAGCTATGTACTGTTAAATGTAGCTTGAGTTGCCTTGCGTGGGTTGAACTTATCTCCATTTGACTAATCGGTTGTCAGAGTTGTACTGTTGAACATAGCTTTCTTCATTGTAGATTCATCTTGGTTGGATGCTCAATAGCATTGTGTGCCCTTTTATAGAAGATTCATCTAATTTTGTGTTTAGAACGAAATTCATTTGCCCTTGATTTGAAGCGAAGCTCAGGGAACAGCTTATGTTAAGCGATGTTCGCCTAGCCATGAATTTTAGAGAGGTTCGCTCAGTTTTGAGTGTTTGAGTAAAGTTTGCTGATTGGCGAGGGTCCCCAAGACTGTTGCTCCAAGATCTGTGCCTTGATCTTCAGCTGAGATCTCCCTTGGCGGTAACCAATTTAGGCAACATTCGCCAGACACCCTACCATTTACGCTATCTTTTAGCCTCTTTGAGTGGTCCAATCACTTCTCATAAGAAGTGAATTTTATTTTGGGAAAGTTGACTTTTGGAAGGGCTTAAAAATAGCCCACTTTCATTTCCAACTTCTTCCATCTTTATCTTTTCCATGTCTAAGTCTTCTCCTTTCTGATCGAAGTGTTCTTTGATAGAAAGGCTGAGATGAAGAGGCTTCAACAAGAGTTGGCCAAAGTAGTGTGTGGTTTTGTGGAGGAGACCCGTACTCTCCTCCAATTGGTGGATTTACTTTCACCCAAGAAGGCTAAACTTGAGCAAATCATCGAGAATAAGTCAAATAATTGATACAAATTGAATCGCGATAGGGATGCATGGAGCTTCAAATGTCAATACCCTGCATAGGACCACTCAGAGGCTGAGATGGCCCCTGAAGAAGGACTCTTGGAGTTCCACAAGTGAGGACTTAGAGAGCGACTAGGTTCCACAAGTGTGAACCTAGAGTATAATTAGACGTAGTCTAGCTTACTCGGACTTGACGTCTAACTTTTTTGTGTCTCCTTTATCTTCCTCAACCATCACAAATTTGGAGGAACATGAACTAGCTTGTCTTATAGTTTGGTGATTTGAAAATTGCTTGTAGGAAGCATGGTTTATGATCAATGAAAGAATGACGTCTTTGTGAAATTGCTCATCCTTTAGTTTTTGATCTGTGCTTGGCATGTCTTTTGAACTTGGACCGAAGCTCAGTCTATGTATGTAGGTCAGAGTTATAGAATGAGATTTGCGAAGTGAAGTCTCATGCAAATTTGTGCAAAGTTCGCTCAATTTAGAGACTTGGGTGAAGTTCCTAGAGTTTGTTGGCAAAGTTCATTCGGCATTTGGGCAAAGCTCGTTGAGTTAATTGGTGACACTTGCTTAGATGAAATTTCAAATCTTCGACTTTCATGTCTTAATTTGAGTGAAAATTGCTCTTGGGTGAAGCTCGGGGTGAGATCTTCTGGTGAAGATCAAGGCGAGATCTCTTGGTGAAGTTCGTTGAAAGCCTCTAAAAAGGCTATTAATCATCTTCTTCTTCACTCTTGCCTTTGAAAATCTAAACCCTCAAATCTTCCAAGTTTTCAAAAATTTTCTCTAGACTTCTTCAATCCAATGCCTCCTTGTCGTCAGCTTGTCAAGGGGAAGCAAGTTGCCGGCGGATCTCGTTAGCTAGAGCCTGCCGTAACATCGCCATAGCTGGAGATGGAGTCAGGTAAGTTTCAAAACACATGTTTTTTCAATTCCACCATCAATGGTAGTTTGTTCATTGAAATAGCCCACATCGGGCTCGATCAATGCTTCAAAGTACTTGGGATGGCTTCACCATTGATGGCGAGGTTCAATGATTGCACTCGGTCTTAATTCTTGGCTTCGCCGGCAATGACAAAGCTTTGATAATCACCATCAATGGCACTTCTCATGATGATCTTCGCTCTTCTACAGGGTGGGGGGGGGGATTTGCTATTTTAGCTTGTTGGGCTTCAGGGCAGATTTCAGCTGGGCGAGATTCACCATATTAGTCCATCTGGGGTTTTGAGCGAGTTTCATTATGGTGCTGAAATTCACTACTATTGAGGTGAGCTTCACCTGGGCTTGTGAAACTTAGCTAAATTTTTTGAACTTAGTGGTGGGCGAATTTCACTCATGAGTGAACTTTGCTCAAATAAGTCCAGTGAGCTTTTTTCAAGTGTAAGACCCAACACTAAGTCAAATTTGGGATCAAGTCTTCTAACTTTTTTCTCCTTTCTGTGTAGTTCCTCTACCGGATATGCCTGTCAGTAGGCATAATCATTTTGGCCACAACGAATCTTAGGATCCATTGACGCTCTATATCTTTAGAGGCAACGTTTCTATGTTCTATGAAGAATGTAGCTTAAAGTGAATATACACGATCCATCGGGGTAGCACTGCTACTTTAAGAGAACTTATTATGGATGTGAAATTCTCTGTTCCTAAAGAAGATTAGTCCAAGAAGCCGCAATCTAGGGGGCACTTCCATTTTTAACCAGAGAAGGAATGAGGGTATTATGCCTAGGGGGATCACCACTTCTATCTATTGGCGATGGAACGATATGTATCATTCATGTTTTTGCAGCACCTCATCATTCCACGTTCGATACCTTTCCCCATCATCAATAAGTAGGGCAACATGATACTGGGTAGTTTGACGCATGCATGAGGCTTCTACAAGGAGGGGCGTATCGGCCTCATGTGGTTAGTCTTCATCCAGGCTTTGTCAAAGAGGATGCTTTGGCAAATGAGGTTCCTATGGTGCCAAATTTGTGTGGTAACCAATTTGCTAAAATTAATAGGCAATTTCTAGAGGAGGATGCTAGGTTTCCTGGATGGATCAGGTCTATTGACTTGAAGTGGAGAGTTAGGTTAGTTGAGTTTGCTTGTAGACGATCAAAATATATTTTTTCTAGGACAATGATTCAACTTGGATCCAAGAAGTAAATGTCCATGTGCTAAATACTTCAAATGAGCCTAAACTCGAGCCCACAGCAAGCTGTAGCGAAGCTTGTCCAACAGAACATGCGAACTTTGCTGCATAGTTCAGCTCGACCTAACCAACTCAAGGATGGCTTGAGTTCTAATTCAAACTCTGGGCCAAGTCGAAAGGCATCATTGAGTCGGCCAAGTCATGAGTCAAATTCTATGCTAAATTCGAACTCATCGGTGAAGTTCGCGAACTTGGTCTTATGCGAATTTCACCCAAAGATACCCAGGTGGGCCACTTCACTACGATCTAAAGAGGATAGTTTAGCCACATTCAGCAAATTTCACTCAAACCCTTTTAGCGAACTTTGCTGATTGAACATTTTGGAGCTATTTTTAAGGAGTAACTGTTTCCCCATTATCTCCTAAATTAATGGCCACTTACTCCACTTATGGACGGGCCATTAGCTCTCTCTTCGCCTATAAGAGGGGAGATTACTCATTTTGAAAGGGGGAGAATCATCAAGAAATAGAGAACGCACGTGCAGTCTTGGCATTTCAAATCTCTAGCATCTCCCTAGAGAAGACTATGGCATCTTCCAAGAGAACAAAGATCACTAACAGTGAGAGACTCATCATCTTAGTCGAACCATTAATGGAGTACATGATCGATGCTCGATCGGCACACAAAAAGAACTTAACTAATACAAATTTTATCTTCATTTCGTTATAACTTCTTTTTATTATAATATGAGTTAACTACAATACAAAAGCCCCAAAATAGGATGGCGACTCTATTGGAGATTTCCTTCTCCTCTGATGAGAAAATTGTGTCGCAGTCCAACACTAAGACCCTAGAGTCTTTTTGCTAAATCGTTGGTCATTGAATTTGACCCAGCGAAGTTCGAGGAATTTATTTTCTCTAACCAAATGTCGATGGCTATCGCTAGGAGCTATCATAAAATTCACTGTAATGCGAAACTAGGGTCACATTCGACCCCCACGTGTGTCAATGAAAACCTTGCCATAGATAGTTTGAGCCTCGATGGAAGCCAAATAAACTAGAGAATAATGAGAGGAGCTTCACATTAAGCAGATGGAAGAGATGAGAGCAGCTAACAAGAGGTGTGAGGTATTGCTTCACCAGTGAATTCAAAATTCTCTCAATCAACTAGCAACAATTCCAATTGAAGGAAATTAGAACGCACCACACACAGGTAGTGTAACCAATTTCCTAAGATTGCAACCAGAGAAGTTTTCTGGAGCTGCTTTAGCAAGTTCAGCTCAAGGTTTGCTTGAGGAGACCAAAGGACTCTTGGCTGTAGCAAAGGTACCTGATGTAGATTGCTTAAAGGTGGTGAAGGTTCAGTTTGTCGATCAAGCTAGATTACGGTGGGTAACGGAGGAACCTCGTGCGTTTGGACAGATAACTTGGGTGGCTTTCACTACGATCTTCCTAAAGAAGTACATGTCCAAAGCGACACTGAGGACACTTTAGTGCCAATTTGTGGATCTATGTAAGGGAATTGATCAATGGATGAAGATGCTTTAGATTTTGAGAGACCCAGTCGGTATGCGTTGTGTTCGACAGGAACTGATAAGAAGCACGATAGACATTTTCTATATGAGCTAAACTATGAAGTCAAGCCTCACTTAATCACGCAGAGGTTAGAGATGTACAATGAGGTGCTGGAGGCAATTTGACTATTCGAGCAGATGATAAAAACAGATAGGACCAAAGTTGTGACGGCAAATGTAACTATAGATGGAAAATGTCTGAACCCCAAAGTTATTCAGCCCAATGGGGGCAACAATAGTAGACAAGCTAAGCATCCAAATACATCATAACAACAACTGAGGAAGGAAGTTTAGCTGACGTGCAACTTCTATGAGAAGTATGGGCACAGTGTGGGGCAGTGTTGGAAAGCTCAAGGGAGGTGCTATACTTGTGTGGCTACGGATCATAATGCCATTTTTTGCCCTAAGTTTCAAGGCCTTATTCTAGCACAACCCATGAATCAATAAGCGAATAACAAGAAAATTGTAACCCACCAAGGAAAGCAGTTCAAGCATATAATAGAAAGCGGAAGAGAGCAAAGAACAACAATGTCAATCAAAAGAATGAAGCTGAGATATCTCGTAGTTAGAAGTACATTTATGACTTGATAGTTGAGGAAGCTAAAGAAGCTGGTGATATGGTTACAGGTACTATTTTTGTCAATAATATACCTACACATATTTCTTTTAATTTTGGCACATCTCATGGCCTTTTTGCTACTAAGTTTATTAATAAAAATTCTATTCCATATCATAAATTATCCAGAGGTTAGAATATTTATAATGGATAGTGGAACCTTAGTATCCGATAGAGAATATCATAGATGTTGCATAATGATATGTGGCCATGAATTCTATGCCAATTTCCTTGTAATATACTTGAGGGGTTATGATGCCATATTGGGAATAGATTGGTTAGGTATTTTTCATGTATGTATTAATTATTATCGTAAGAAGGTAGTGTTTAGATTGCCTAATCATCCAAAATTTATATTCCATAGGGGATGCAAGTCAATTGAACTGCTAGAGTATCATGCTATACTCAAAGGGTTATTAACCATCATGAGTTTAGAAGAAGGAAATGTAGCATTGGTTGAGGAGAAGCCAACTTTGCAAGTTGTGCGAGAGGTTTTAGTCGTGTTTGCTAATGAACTTCCAGGATTACCACCTCAATGTGAGATTGAGTTTACTATTAACCTCGTACCGGGGACAATACCTATCTAAAAATCATTGTATTGTTTGGTGTGTAGAAAACTTGGGGATTTGAATGTTTAGATTGAGGAGTTGCTTGACAAAGGCATCATTAGACTGAGTGTTTCACCTTAGAGAGCCCTAGTTTTTCTAGTTTTGAACTGAGTTATCTTGTTACTTAGAATCCATGATTTGTTTGATCAACTTGCAGGAGCAACCATGTTTTCCAAACTTGATCATAGATTCAGTTATCACCAAATGAGGGTGAAGAAGGAAGACATTCTGAAGACAACTTTTAAGACACGTTATGGGCATTTTGAATTCCTTGTTATGCCATTTGGTGTGACAAATGCTCTATTAATCTTCATTAGTCTTATAAATCGTGTGTTTTGCAATATTTAGATTTTTTTTATAGTTGTATTCATTGATGATATTCAAAAACATCGGAAGAGCATGAAGATCATCTCAAGTTGATTTTAAAAATATGGGAAGAGAACGTCTATTCAACAAGCTGAGCGAGTGTGAATTTTTACTAGAGAGTGTGTTCTTTCTAGGCCATGCTATGTTTTCTAAAGATTTATCAGTTGATTTGAGTAAATCAGAAGCAGTTTTGAAGATAACACCTCTGATAAACATAGGAGAAGTTCATTGTTTCTAAGAAATAGCTGGTTACTATCAGTGGTTTATCTAAAACTATTCACGAATTGCAGCACCAATGACAAAATGGCTTCCCAAGGGCGAGAAGTTCAACTGGACAATAGAATATTAGAAGATAATTAAAATTCCTAAGATTTGTCTAGTGATAGCACTAGTATTAATATTACCTGAGGGGAGTGATAAATTTAAAATTCACGCTGACACTTTAGAAATCAGAAAGGGTGTGTATTAATGCATAATGATAAGGTGATCGCTTATGTTTGTCGATGATTAAGGCCAAACGAGAAGAATTACCCAACTCATATTTTGGAGTTAGCAGTAATGATTCATGCATTTAGATTTGGTGACACTATATTTTGAGAGAAAAGTTAAAAGTCTTTACCGATCATAAAAGTCTCAAGTATATTTATATTCACAAGGAGCTAAATATGAACCAAAGGAGATGGTTAGAACTTATAGTAGACTATGATATCGATCTTCAAGTGTACCTAATGCACTCTACAAAATACCAAGTGATGTGGCTCATGCAACAGAAAGAGTTAATTGCAAAAATTGAGTATCATGGTATTGATGTTATGCTACTGAGTAGTTACAAATTGTAACGTCGTAGTTAATTTTTCCCCTCCAATAATCAGATATCGTTAGTGTTACCGATCTATGAATCAATAATTTATTTTTTCTTTTATTTCACAAAATCCCCTAGCACAAGGATATTACCTTAGCTTATTTATTATTAATAGTGGAGTTAATCAAGTTATAGAGTACATATTAGTTTGATATGAACCTTAAGTCAACCTTGGTTAAACCCTAGTTAAATCATATGCTAAAATTTTCAAAATCCTTTTTTAAATCATAATGTATTGCATTTGTAATCTTTCTAGGCTGCCATGTTAGAGAGGGGAGCTTTTGTATTTTTAACCCTAAACTTTTCACTAATTAGAGATTCCCTAAGAACATGCGTTATGGTCATATAAATGCTCAACCCTCTCTCTCTCTCTCTCTCTCTCTCTCTCTCTCTCTCTCTCTCTCTCTCTCTCTCTCTCACTCATTTTTTATTCTTGGTCCAAGAAAACTCTCCAACACTCTTCCCTTCTCCTCCCCCCTTGGTCGGCCACCTTAACAGCCCCAAATTTGAAAAAACAATTCACCATTTCTGCCTCATTCAAGTTCATCTCTAAAGCTAGAAGAAGAAGCAAATGCAAGGATTTGACGAAAGCTTGGTAGAGGAGTCTAGAGCCACTATTAGCTAAAATTTTACTTTTTTTATTTTAATATTTTAGGTAAATATAAGATCTGAGTTTCTATGGTTAATAGCTTCATTGAGTAGAAAATGCACATTTTTAGTTAAATTTAGGCCTGCATGTAGGTTAGATGATATTTTGGTTCATTCATGGCAATAGAAAGTATAAAAGCCACCACATTTGCTCTTATTTTTCAACAAAAATATGATCTTGCATGAATATTCAATTTCAAATTATGGAAAAGATAATCTTTGGTTCTGGTTGTCAGTTGCATGCAATGTATGGGTGAAGGAATGGATTGCATGTTGGTCTTTGTGACATATTTTCATGAAGAATTTTTCCTGCAGAATACACTGTTAGTAATTTGGTCATTACTCTCTCTCTATACATGTTCAAATCTAATAAACGTTTCCATTTTTGAAAATAAACTTTTGTCGATTTTATTTGAAACTAGTTTGATTCAATTCTGAGATCATTGACTAGTTTGAAACTATGGTTAAATTTAGTACATGTGTACAAGAAATATAGTCTGCCCTCTTATGGTGTTTTGCATGTATCTCAGTTTCTGGTTATGATTGAGTAAAAAAATTTTGGAATTTAAAACTACATTTATTAAGGCACCTATGTCATAATATAGTTTCAATTTGATGATGTTGACACTTAAAAGAGTTAGATAGATATGTGGGCGTGTTATGTTCTGGCCACGAGTCTACAATCCTGACCCCTTTATATTGTAGAGATTATAACACTCCCTAAGAAGCTTGCATGCATGAATTCCTTCTTGGTCCTAAAATTAGACTTGTATAGAAACAATTTGAACTTTACTTTAGTAATTTTGATTATCAATTGGTCCCTCATCTATTCACTTGAATCTGCTAATATGATCTGCACCTATAGTTTGTACATGTCTTGCATTTTGTGAGTATAACTTGAGCTACATGCACTAGTTTTGTAAATCATTTATTGTCCTGAAAACTAAATACAAGAAGAAGTTATATGATATTAGTTTCATACATTTCAGACTTTAATTGTTCTTCTATTTATCCATCTTAACTTGTAACATGAACACTACATTCGCTGATTGTGCATATCAAAATTGTTGAGTATAACCTTCTCGAGCATAGCATGTATACCATGATATAGGTTATGAGCATGGAAAATAAAAAAGATCTACTTCATTAAAATATCATATGGGTATACATGTTATGCCTATAGGAGAGATATCTATGAACCCGGCTCGAATGGTAGGTAACCTTTCCTTGTTTATTCTCATTTCTTTAAGATCTCGATTGTTTCTTTCACTGTGAACGATATGAGTAGATAACCTTTCATTGTTCCCTCTCAATCCATTGAGAATTTGATTGATTATTTTTTTAAATTTCGGTGAGATGATATCTGATGCTCAGTTGTATACCTTATTACTTCTGTAATATTCCAACTTGAATTACTTCATGCATGAGCTATCTATTGATCGGTTAACTATTGCTATGCTATTATTCATTCATTTTGGTGTTATATCATTGAATTCCATGAACAATTATTATAATTCATCTTGCTTCGATGACTCTATTGTTAAGAATGGCAGAATTCTTTCATTTGTTGGCTTGTTAATACTCTATATTCATGGATTATGCATTGTGTAAAGTCTGTTTCACCAGTGGGTGGCAAATGAAAGTGGGTCTCAGAGGGACATGCCCTATGTGAGGACGCTTACCAGTGGGTGTATAAACTCATGGGTGTTTATTGATACATCCCTTGATTGGGGGAATTTGGAATCCTCAATATTAGAGTTTGATTAATTGTTATTGACATCCGATATTTCATTTGATTAACAAATCATATTATGAGCATTGGTAGCTTATTGCTTTTATCATTTCATTTCAATTTTAGATGCCTATATTTTGTCCTTCTCTTCCCTTATGCTTTGTACCTGAGATTTTTATTGTTGCCTATTAGACCTTAAGCTCATCCCTATTATTTTTGCATCCATTCGCAGGTTGTGAAGTTGATAAAAGCAGGGGGATTGCAAACCCCAATAAAGAAGATTAGCTCTTATTGCAATCATAATAGAAGTAATTTTGTAATAAACTTTTATAGTACTTTTGAGTTATTGGACCGGTACTAATATATACTGTAGTTTATTATCACACAATATGGCGTACTATTTCCCTTTTACTTTCTGCTATTTTAGTATTCTATGGACCGTGCTGTCAATCCTGTGATTAGTGTTGTGTGTACACACACACACACACACACACACACACACACACACACACATATCCGCTGCTTTAATTCCACTCTTTAGTATTAATGTTTGCTCCAAGAGTGTGCATAAAAATTGACCAGATTGGCCCTCCCTATTATGACTGGGTAATGCTCAATTTTTATATATTAGTGCAACTTTCATTGATTGACTATATTAAAGAGCATTAATTTAGTGATGAAGAGCTGATTGATGTCAGAAAGAGAGTACTGGAAGGCATGAGGAAAGACATCTAGATTCATTGAGATGATTTCTTGAGGAAAGGCAATAGTTTCTGTGAAGCTCATTGATCCATGTTTTTAGCTCATCCTAGAGGAACGAAGATGTATAAATACCTAAAATTGTACTTGTGGTGGGATGTTCTGAAGGACGACATCACCGAATATGTGTCCAAATGTGTTATGTGTTAGCAAGTGATGGCGGAGCATAAAAAAACTATAGGCCTATTGCAGCTATTGCTGACACTAAAGTGGATATGGGAACAATTACAATGGATTTTGTGTCAACATTGCCTAAGAGTCAAAAGCAAATTAATGCAGTTTGGATAATTGTTGATTGACTCGTTAAGAGCATACATTTTATACCTTTTGAATTGGACAAACTACTTAATGGTTAGCATAGCATTATATATAAGAAGTAGCATGACTTCATGTAGTGTGATATGTTCTAATTATAAGCATTGCAAGTGCACAATTAGTGTGTGTAGCATGCAAGTGTCGACCCTACAAGGAATGTGTGTTCTAAGAAGGATTCTAAAGTAGTTCTTGAATTGTGGTAGAAAAGAGAGAAAAGGGTATGGTTTGGGTATTGGTTTGATGCAAGTAAGATGACTAAAACAAGAAGGAGAAATAAACCAAAAGAGGAAAGCAAATAAAAGAGTTAAAGAAAAATCTAGTTATGAAACTAGGAATCTAGGATTGAATCTACTAGTTAATTTCTTTGTTAGATTTTAGAACTACTCTCTTTTAATTCTCATACCACTAGATTTCTTACGCATAGATTTTCAAGTTTTTTAAAGTAATATCAAAAGCTATCAAATTCATATCCAAGTAACATCACCATTCATGAATAAAAAATAAACAACTAGGAAGTATTTTTAAAATTGAAAAAGCATAAATTATCAAACCTTTTAAGATAAGTATAGCCTAACAAATTCTTTATGTATCAATTATTATTCTAGTTATCTTAACCATGATCAATTAAGCATAAAAAGAGAGCAATTCAAAAAGCAAATAGAAATTAAACTAGGTTCATCTAATACTAGATATTCTAAGAAAATTAGACAAAGAATAAAAATAGAAATATTCCCAAATGCAAGCACCTTCGATAAAAACTTGTGTGTTCTAATTATATAAGTTGCAAGTGCACAACTTATGTATTATAGTATGCAAGTGTTGATCCCACAAGGAAGTGTGTTCTAAGAAAAATCTTAGAGTGGTTCTTGAATTGTGGTAGACAAGAGAGAAAAGAGGTTGGTTTGGGTGTTAATTTGATGCAAAGAAGAGAGCTAAAACAAGAAGGAGAAATAAACCAAGAGAAGAAAGTAAATAAAAGAGTTAAAGAAAAATCTATCTATAAAACTAGGAATCTATAATTAAATTCACTAGTTAATACCTATTTAGATTTTAGAACTAATCTCTTTTAGGTTTCATCCCACTAGATTTCTTAAGCATAGATTATCAAGTATTTAAAATAAGCATAACCTATCAAATTCATATCTAAGCAATATCAACATTCATGAATACAAATAAATAATTAGATAATAATTTTAGAATTGAGAAAGCATAAATCATTAAACTATTTAAGAGAAGTATATAGCCTACAAAATTATTTTTCTACCAATTATTATTTTAGTTGACTATCCTAAACATGATCAATTAGCACAAAAAGAGAGAAATTTAAAAATCAAATAGAAATTAAACTAGCTTCAGCTAATCCTAGATATCATAAGGAAATTAGCTATTCATACTACTCCTAGAAAGTAAGAATAAAAAGTTAAAAAAATCCTAAATTATAAAACAAAAAATAAAGCATAAATTAAAAGCAAAAAATTAAATCCTAAACACGCAATTTGAAACAAGTAATAAAAAGTAAAAATAAAAACTTATATTGCAAGAAGTTGGCCCCCTCTTGAATCAAATCTTCATCAACACAAAAGAAGAAGAAGAAAATTAAAAAGAGGAAAAACTTTTATCTTTTTGCAAAACTAAAGTTTTATAGTGGAAAGCCTAACTAAATGCTCTCATCTTCAAAATGGAGTTTATAAAATTTCTACATATCTCTCACTCTCACTCTTTATCTTTAGTATAGCATACAAAAACTAATATAAGCTCTTAGATAAAACTTGTGCTCTAAGAAATTAAAATCAGCCGTTTATTATTTTATATTAGAATCTAATAGATTAGCCCAACGATTAGCTAATTGATTAGCTCACCAATTAGTTTATAATAGAATTTGTCTTGTTTGGTTGACTTCTTGACTCATCTTCTCTTAGGCTTTTGGCTTTGTGAGTTTTAAGTAGAGTTCTTTTGGACTTCTTTGATATTTTATTTAATAATTTTTTTATTTCCTGTAAATTCATAAGACACACAAAATTAGCAAGTATATTTATTCAACAAAAAAGATATTGAGGGTGCAAAAGTGCAATAAAATATAGTGATCAGAGTGCTAATTTTCATTGTATCTAATCTAGCTACTAGATTTGTCTCTCAATTTTGGTGAAGTTTGTAAGAAAGGTTGGGCACTAAATTGAAATTTAGCACCACTTATCATCTGCAAATTGATGGACAATCAGAGAGAACTATTCAGATATTAGAGGATATGCTTTGAGCATACATGTTAGACTTTAAAGGTTCATGGGAAGATTACTTGCATCTTATAGAATTTTCTTATTGTAATAGTTACCAAGCTGGCATTAAAATATCCTCATTTAAGGTGTTGTACGGGAGGAAATGTAGATCACCGTTTTGTTAGGATGAAGTAGGAGAGAGAAAGTTATTATGTCCCGAACTCATCCAATTATCTGAGGAGAAAATTAAGGTAGTTTGCAAATATCTCAAGATAGCTCATAATAGATATCGCAGCTAGGCAAATACAAGTAGAAGAACATTAGAATTCAAAGTCTGAAGTCACATGTTTCTCAAAATTTCACCGGCTCGTGGAGTTATTCATTTTGGTACTCGTGGGAAGTTAAGTATGTGGTATATCACATGACTTGATATAACAGAATGAGTAGGCAAGGTAGCATATAGGCTAGCATTACTGTCATCTTTACAAGGTGTGCATAATGTATTTCACATGTCATTGTATTTTAGATCATTCAAAGGTAGGGATCAAAGTGGACTTATCTTACACTCAATATCCGATTTCAATCATTGACTGAAAGGAGAATCACCTAAAGAATAAGGTCATTCCTTCAATCCTTGTACAATAGAATTCGTACTCACCAGGTGAAACTACTTAGGAGTGAGAGGATTCAATAGCTGAGAAATATCTAGATTTATTCAAGGTACATATCTATCCTATTTAGGAATTTCAAGGGTGAAATTTATTTTTAAGAGGGTACGATATAACGCCTTGAATTTTTTCATTAAATTATGCACTTAATTGAGGGGATTTTTATAAACTGTATAACTATTTCTACTCGATATGATGAAATAACTTAAAGTAAAATTTTATTAAAATAATATTCTTGAATTAATCATGAATTGGACTTAATAGTAAAGGAGATTTGCATAAATAACCCATAGGATTATAAGAGTAAAAGAAAATATTCCAAATATTTGCAAATAGGTCCAATGATTATAAGTACCACAGATTCTTAGGGTTCTTTTCTCTTTCTAAAATATAACTTTTAGGAGTAGGAGTTCAATAGGTTAGGACCTCCAGAGAGAGGGGCAACTCAGTAAGAGAAATTAATCTTCAACTCAGGCAAAGGTTTTCTCCACCTTGTTCTCAAATTATGGGGGGTTTTTCTCTTTGTTTATTTGTTTGTATATTTTCTTTGGATCTGTTAAACCCTAGATTTTCATCTTAAAACTTGATAGGGTTTTTTTATTGATGATTTCCTGATATTTTAGAGAAGTTTTCATCAGATCTACTAGGATTTACCTAAACACAGATTGTTAGATTTGAAAATAAGTAAAAATCCTACACAAAACCCAAATTCTTTGTTTTGCTTTCTTGTTGATCTTAGAAACAAGGTAGAAATGTGGTGTTTTAGTCCCTATCATAATTCTAAGAAGTCACAAAGAGACTAGAACTAAAACGACAAAGAAACGAGGCGTAGCAAATTGTTCATGTAGGAGCAACATTAATTCTGCTATCTTATCGAGTGTCATCAAACATCTAAACCAAATTTAGACATCTGGTTGTCCAACAGTAGATGTTTGATTTAGTAATAAGACATCTAGACGAGGCAGGTAAATGCTTGATCACATTTGGTAGAAACTAATGTTTAAATTTATTTCTAAGGGGCGTCTATTTTTTTGAGGGAGATGTCTATAGGTAAGTTCATACGTCTAGTTGATTTTGGTCAGCCATTTGATTTTTGTCCTATTCCATATTATCTCTCTGTTGAGTTATAGTCTAGTCTGATTAGACTATTTATATGAAACCTTGTTTAAGAGAGATTATGAGTATTTGATTATGTAGGCGTAGCCCCATGAGATACTTACATACATATGGAGTGTTTTTTATCAGTTGATTATCTTAGCACATGTTAATGAATATAGAATCGCTATAAGGCAGATGAGTAGTTAAATGAATATTGTTATGAGCTAATTTATACTAGAGCTAATATATTAGGGTGTTACACTTAATCATTGTACATGTAGATGGGTGTAGAGACATGTATCCTAGGCTATGGAGTGCACCCAAATTTAGTTAGTCCTAATGCATGTGTTGACTAGGCAGCTGATCCCTGACCTGGACCATTCTAGTTAGTACTAACTAGTTTGTGTGAGGTTGTCATAAGATGTGGATTTTAGTACATAACATAACACATACAAATTAAATAACAGTGGGATAGGGGATATGTAATGAGATGAATCACAACTTAAGTTTGGTTGATTGGCCAGAGGACTCCGACATGAGTACCTATTTGATAATTTTATGTGGATATGTGTAACCACCTTAAGCGGACTTTTCAATCATTTCATATCCAAAAAAGAATGTAGTTAGGCTCTTTAATACATTATTTATGTTACTATATGTTGTGTGCAAAACACTACGTGGTATATCCTTTTGAGACTTATGATCTTTATCGCTAATTCTTTTTCTTTCTTGTCTAGCTGATAATGATTTAATTATTACTGTGCATCTAACTATTGATTCTTATAGTTGTCCACATTTCCCTTGCTTAGACCTTACGTCTAACCCTTTGATGGAACCCCTTCTTCAGGTAATGATGTGAGTTGGACTGTAGCGGACTAAGCTTACTTGAATAAATAGGTTAGGAGGAAGTACCCAGAGCCATATAGTAGCTTTTATAAACAATGAATAGTTTAATTATTTATTATGCAGTTTATACTTATTGATATTACTCTAACTACATTATCCAGTATTTTATGGCCGTGTTTGAGCCAAGACTTATATTTATTTTGAATATTGATGTTTATCCATTTAGTGGACTTAATACTTTCCACAATTGTTATTTCTCTTTTGTTTCTGCTTGATATTTATTGTGGCGTAGATGTTGTTACAATGAAATCTATACTTTCATGTACACTTATGTTATGAGTGGTGGTGGATGTATATAATAAAATTGGTTATGGGGTATTTATAGAACACTTTATATTTTTGATTCTACAAACATTCTGCCTACGAGGTCATATCTGTGAGTGGGGCGTGATAAATGCAAAAATTTAAAGAAATACAAATTGAAAGAAAAGATGAAAATTAACAAACCTATGAAATAAGAGAGAGAGAGAGAGAGAGAGAGAGAGAGAGAGAGAGAGAGAGAGAGAGAGAGAGAGAGAGAGAGAGAGAGAGAGAGCAAGAAAATTAAACTAGGAAATTGGGAAAGATTCCACTAGATATCTATTTGTTAAATGTAGAAATTACTCCTTTTTAATTCATTGTTAGAATTAACAAGCATTACCTATCCATCTAATTAAAAAAAACATAGCTTATCAAGATAAATTCCAAAAATAAACTTAAAATTTATGCATAGACGATCAAGTGAATATAATAATCCTAGAATACTAATAAACATAGATTATCGATCACTTTAAGGAAAGTATAACCTATCAAATTAGAATATTCTATCAATTATTGTTTTGGTTGATTAATCTATACATAAATAATTAAGGCATAAAAGAGAGCAAATCTGATTCTAATAAATAACTTATACTAGTTTCCTCTTATCCTAATTATCCTAAGATATTTAGCCACACATATAATTTTTAATTCCTAAAAGCATAAAGAAAAAGACAAGAAAAGAAACTAATTATAAAAAGCAAGAAAATGAACTAACTATCTAAGCATAAAAATAAAACTACCCTAAAATTAATAAAGTAGGAAAATAAACTAACTAATAAGCATGAAAAATAAACAAAGCAAGAAAAAACATGAGTTAAAGAAAATAAATCTAAACCAATTTCCTAAATATGTAGTTCTAATTAAGGAAGAGAAATTTAGAAGTTAAAACTCACATTGAGAGGGGTTGGCTCCTCTTGTAAAAATAAATATCTTCAAATCTTCATGAGAAAAAAAATTTAAAAAGAAATTTTTTTATTTTTATTGCAAAACTAAAGTTTTACAATATTTCAAAGGCCTACAAAAGAGTAGCCATCCTATCCTCTAAAAGAGGGTTTATAAAATATTTCACATCTCTTACCCTCACTCTCTACCCTTATTTATAGCCTACAGCAACCCACGTCACCCTTTGGATCAAACTTAGGTACCAAGGTCTGAAAATCAGCCATTGATGCACTTCAGTTACATTCTCCTTGATGCGCTCATCAATGGGCTCATCGATGAGAATTTCTTTAATCTACCAATCTTGATGGTCCTACCTTATCGAGATAGGTGACTTTCATATGTAATATGTTAGTTTTGTTTTTTAGGTTGGGAGATAATGCATTTTTTTGCAGTTAACCATCTTGAATATGAATTCGACTTGATTTATTTATATAAATATTTT
Organism: Asparagus racemosus; assembly: GCA_037177215.1. Taxonomy (NCBI): domain Eukaryota; kingdom Viridiplantae; phylum Streptophyta; class Magnoliopsida; order Asparagales; family Asparagaceae; genus Asparagus; species Asparagus racemosus. The sequence continues at coordinate 31,914,243 of JBAKGM010000200.1, read as the reverse complement.
TTATAAATTCCTTGGTGATTTTTCTACTTTATCAGGTTTCTTCTAAGTGACCACGTAGCGAGCTTTGGGGCATTGAACTCTAGCCTAGTTGGGCATAGGTCAGTAATTATAGAAATACTACTCGGGCATAATTGCTTAGTCAACTGAGGCTTATTAAGATAGACTCACTTTTAATATTCAAGATTTTTATGGGTGCCATTTTTTCACACTCTTCTGAATATATATATATATATATATATATATATATGTACACACACACATATAAG
>JBAKGM010000200.1:31895936-31907019 GCA_037177215.1 Asparagus racemosus | reverse complement strand
TATATTGCTAATGTTTAAGTAGGTAGTAGTAAATCACTATTACTACTGATATCTATCTTTATCTTGGTAAGTTTTAACCATCTCTTCCCACTTGCACTAGTCCAAGACTTCTAGTAATAAAAGGGGTGGAGGATGAGCACTTGGAAGAGGTGATGAATTTCGAGAGTCATGGTCATCGAAGAAAACATGAGCAGAGACGACCACGAACATGACCTTGTTATGCCCGGGTTTCGCTTCCACCCAACAGAAGAAGAGCTGATTGAGTTCTACTTGCGTCGCAAGATTGAAGGCAAGCGTTTCAACGTGGAGCTCATTACCTTCTTAGATTTGTACCGTTACGATCCTTGGGAACTCCCAGGTTTGATTAGTCACCTATTTTATATTTATCTATGTAATTCCTTCATTTAAATTGTTATCTTAGGGGTCTCAGTTCATTGCCAATTCTAGATTTCAAGTTTAGGGTTTACATCAGCATAAATTATATATGGCCTAAAGAGTTGATTGGATAGTTCTTCAGTGAAAAAGATTTGTTTTCTTGGAGCTTTAATATCTATATATCCATCAAGTTCTCTGGTTTATATTAATTCTCTCATCCTTTCCCCCTTTTCCATGATTTTCTACTATTTCATTGGCTTCAAGATCTGAACTCGTAGTTTTTGAGTTATTTTGAGAACTTGGTGATCCAACTAATGGGAATTGTTCGGATCTTCGATTTTATCAATAGCTAAGACACATTCTAAATTTCTTCCTTGCCTGCTCCTGTCAATCCCCTTAATTTTCTTAATTTCTATGCTTAATGAGGCTCAAGGTAAATAGAGTATAAATTTAGAACTATACATATATACATAGTTTCAATACTTATTTTTTTATTTCTTATTTCCCCCTCAATCTCCATGATTTCCTGAAGGTTGCGTTCTTAGGTCCTCTCGTTTTCCTAACTTCCTCCTTAGTGCTTAAAATGTCCATTGATGTCGTAGTTATTGCAGTTCTGCTTGTTCATGAAAATTAGGTCAACGATATCCATCTCCTCCTTTTCTTAATTCAACATCAAATGCAAATAGGTCATGTTTTGAACTGTTCAAGATAATCAGGTATCCTTTTGTACATGCAAACTTTCAATATCTGCGAACCTTAATAATTTATTATATTTGCAGCATTAGCTGCCATTGGAGAGAAGGAGTGGTTCTTCTACGTCCCCCGAGACCGAAAGTACCGTAACGGTGATAGACCCAACCGAGTGACAACCTCCGGATACTGGAAGGCAACAGGAGCAGACAGGATGATCCGCGGTGAGGACTCACGACAAATCGGTCTGAAGAAGACACTTGTATTTTACTCCGGCAAGGCCCCAAAGGGTATTCGATCAAGTTGGATTATGAATGAGTATCGACTGCCTCAAGCCGATACTGATAGGTATCAAAAGGTAATGAATGTTTAAGTTATTTATTTGAGAGTGAGAGAACTAACTTTTGTTTTTCAGGGAATTTTTCTTACTAATCTCTATGTACAAACAAAATATTTCCTTTAATTGCTTCGTTTATGTACGTAGTCCTTGTAATCTAGGGTTTGCTCCATGAGTAGTTCTTTTGATCAGATTAATTATACATCGGACTGGTCTTTCAACTTTCTTTTGCTGCACGCTGCATTGCAAACCCTAATCTTTTCTTCTCCTACTTTTTTCTCCTTAAAGGCCAATTGATATCATATTTTCAACTTGTCTTCATCTAATTTATTTTCTATTTATGCTAATAGTCATGCTGAAAATTGTTCTTAAACTTTCCTTCAATATATAGCAACCCATATTCATTACTGTGTCTTCTTCTTCTTATCCTATTCCTATTTCTAATTGTTCTTTTGTTTCTCCTTGTGCATCTTTTTGACATGCATCTGAAACCCTAATTCTTGCAGGCTGAAATATCGCTCTGCCGAGTGTACAAAAGAGCAGGCGGTGATGACCGTTATAACCTCCCGAGCACTCTCTCTTCCAAGACAGCTTCATCAAGACAATTGCAACCGAATACAGTTAATCAACCAAAACCGGCATTTGCCCCTTTTCCTGGAGATTCATCCTCATCTAATTCACAGTCCTCAGCGGAGAAGCTGCAGAAGGGAGTTAGCAGCAGCAGCAACCAACACGCTTTCCACTACATTCCCACTACTGCATCACCAGTAGAAGGAGAGGATGCAACTACTGCAGGTGCTGCTGATGGTTTCACTTCTCTCCTGCCCTTTCCATCACAACCTCAGCAGCATCCCTTCGGCATGTTGGAGTACTGGAACTATCTCCAGCAACCAGATGCTGGAAGGGATTTCACTTCTAATTTCAAGTAATTAAAAATACACTGCAAATTACATATGTATAGCTGAGCTTTGTAACTTCTAAGACTTATATGTATTATTTGCGTGGTAGTTCCAATGATATTACTACTGTGCATGACTTTGCAGAGTTAGAGTTGAGGACATGTGAATGAGAACACGTCTCATAAATGACCTAGTATGTATACTTACAAAGAGCAAGACAACAAGTTTGTTCAATTTGTTTTAGACTAAATTAACTGGATGGCATCTAGTTCACAAGAGTTCTGGAGTGTCCATGACTTTGTCAGTGACTGCGACTGCGGAATGCTAGCCACTATAGTACGCCACTATCTGTTCCGTTTGTCCGTTTTCTCCTTGATCAACTCTCAACTTAATGATGAGCTTTAACTAATGAATTTAGGTCAAATTGTAATAAGTTTTAGCTAAGGTTTCTAAGGTGAGCTGGAAGCGCCCAAGTTAATTATGAAAATGTACAAGAAGAATACACATGGCTAGGAATCAAGGAGTATTTAGAGGAATTAAGGAGAAGAAAGAAGGAAGAGGACCGTCAAAGGATGTGATGTGGATCATCAATGAAAGACGGTTCATCAAATTCCGATGCTTCCCTTTTTTCCTTTTCTTTGTTTGGCTTTCTTTCTTTCTTTGGAGAAAGCCTTAGTCATTGAGAACAGGGCTTCATCAACAAGGACCTTATATCCTCCAAAGAGAAGGTATAATGCTCATGAGTTAATTGGAACAGACACTAGTTGAAAACGATGCATCCTAGATGGAACATTCTAGACAGAAATCAATCTAGGACGCTTATCCTGGACGATTCTAATGATAAAAAAATTATATGGGTCCTACAATCCTAGATAAAAATTTCCATCCAGGATACAATCTAGATGGAAATTTCCGTCCAGGATAGTGAGACCCACATACAAATTAAAACAAAATTGGCTAAGAGAGAAAATCCTAGCCGGCTTATAGCCCTCTCTCTCTCTCCCCCACCCCCCCACCCCCCTCTTATCCCAAATTACCAAACCTTCACTCCCAAGCCCTTGTAGCCCCGCTCCCTCGAGGGTCATCCCCTGCCTCTTCTCCTTCGTCAATGTTGTCAACCACGACACCTACTCCTCTCAAACCTCTAGATCCAACAATGTTCCAAAGACGCCCTCCTCCCCCACGACCCCTACTCCAGATCTGATGATACTCGTAACACCGTTGACAACTTCGTTGCACCTCCTTGGTGGCAGCACCGCCACCTCATATTCTCCTCTTCCTCATTTAAGGTGTGTTTTCGTGAAAAATTTTAATTTTCCTATAATTTTATAGTTTATTATTCACTCTTGTTTGAATCACCCAAAAAACGTACCCTAATTAAACAACATTTACCCAAAACACTCTTAATCCTAACCGTAACTGAATACTTTTATCGATGTAACCCTAATTGAACTATATTTAACACTAATATTCATAATCCTAACTGTAATTGAACAATTTTCAGAAATTAACCCTAATTGATCAATTTTTAGAAATTAACCCTAATCGTAAACCCTAACAATTTTTAGGAATTAGCCCTAATTATGATCTCTAATCCTAACTTTACCATACTTCTAACATTATCTTTAATATATGTGCTATGTGTAAGATTCTATAAGTTTGTTTGTGATATGAAAATGTGCGATTTAATCAAACATTTATGTTTTCAGAAAATAGTGTGATGGATTAGATAATAATATGTTATATATCCAATTTAGTGAATAAAAAATAGTTATCGTTATTCTTAGACTCTTGTCCAATAATTACGGTCAATTCTTATACTTCAAATATAAGATAGACGACTCAGTTTGGGTATGAACTTAAGTTTTCTATCTAAGGAATCCTCTACCTTATGTTATATGTAGAACAAATTGGCATTAATTATTGGATATTTCCAGTTTGGACGGATTGGGAATATAGTAGTGCAATATACAATTTTGTATACTTGTGTGCTTTCATTGTTAGAAAATTTTGGCAGCACGTACTCATTGTTCTCCATGTACAATAAGCATATGTTATGCATTTTGGTCCATTGCTGATACGCATAATAGCATATGCATAGTGTATTCAGAGAACAACAGGTAGGTACTGCTGAATTCTTTTGAAATGAAAATACACAAAGTATGCAAAGTTGGATGTCTGCATTACTATATTCTTAACATGAGAGAAGTATTTCTTATGATAGCCGTTAGAGTGTTCAAAGCAAATGATTAAGGATGAATTTAGAAGAAATTGTTTTTTGTTGTTAAATGATACATGCGCATAATTATGATGTGTGTATGTATGTATGTATACTGTATTAAAAATTAAAAATTTTCTAGCTGCAGTGATATTAATTAGACTTTCTAATTATATATTATCTACAGATGAGGATAATTTTGGATAAGTCATGAATAGATACTCCTAAGGTTGAAAAGTATGGTGATTAACAATATAAGGACGGATATGAAGCCTTCCTACGGTATGCTAAAATGAATCCAAATAATTTAAGAGTGGTGCTATGTATTACCCCTATTGTAGGTGTAAGAATATAAAGTTGAAAAATAGAGCGGGAATACTAAGTGACTTAATAAATTTAGTGTTTTATGAGGAATATAAATATTGGGCATATCATGGAGAAGACTATATTGAACATGAAGAACCAGATATACATGCAAGTACGGCCGATGGTTTAAGTATAAACAACACAGAAAATTTGTTCAATGATATCCTCCCTAACCATTCCAAGTATGATATGAACAGTATTGAAGATGATACCAAAGTTGATGTTCAAAATGTAGCGAAGGTCAATGATGTCAATGGGCTAGAAATTTTTAAGATGTGCATACTTTTAATGAAGCTATTAGAAGATAGTGAAATGGACCTGTCTTAGGGTTGCACCTAATTCTCTAGATTTTTATTTATGTTGCAACTATTGCATATTAAGACCTTTAGCAGAATGGCATACACTTATTTTTAAATGCTTCTTAATTCAATGTGAAAGGTAATTCTAGGAGGAGAGCATAGCATTCCCAAACTAACTTATGTGGCTATGCAGATTGTGATTTGGGTGTCGATTATAATAAGATTGATACATGCCCTAATGATTATATCCTCTACTACAAGGATAACAAAGACCTTCATTAACATCCAACATGGGGCGTATTTTGGTGGAAACAACACACCGACTCTTTAGCAAGGTAGACAATAGAGACTGTGGAGATGTAGAGCATGATTCCAGCAAAGATATTTCATCATTTTCTATCGGTTTCTAGATTGCAATGACTATATATGAACAAAGACACAACTAAGAACATGAGGCAACACAAGGAATGTTGAAAACATGATGATAAAAAGAGACGTCTTGCTGATGTAGAAGTTTGAAAGTATATTAATAAAAAATTTTCCAATTTCACCCATGAATAAAGAAATGTCAGACTTGGCCTATCTAGTGACAGATTCAAGCCATTCAGGTTTATGAGTTTGGGTTGGTCCACATGGCTAGTTGTACTAATGCATTATAATTTATCGCCATTGCTTTGTATGAGATAGCTGTATATGATACTATATTTACTAATACCGCCAAGCATGCATTGCTTAATAACATTGATGTCTACTTAGATCCTTTAATTAATGAGTTAAAACAATTATGGTCGGAGGTTGTATTGATCTATGACGCCCATGCTAAAGAGGCATTTATACTACGTGTTATTCTAATACAGACAATTAATGCTATTTTAGCTTTTGCTACTATGTCTAGTTAGTCTACAAAAGGCAAGTTTACATGTCCATTATGTGGTCTAGAATTTGAAGCCCTTCATTTATCGCACAGTCAATGGTTGCGCTTGGGACACAAATCCAGAACATTGAGTAATAAGATTGACGATAAAGTTGAGGGTGGAAGAAGCCACGTCAATTGACTAGAGCTGATATTATAAAATTGCTTGAGTGCTTCCAAAAAATAATATTTAGAAAGAATGGTAATTCTAAGAATGGCTTACTAAGAGTTAGAAATTATGTAAAGAAGAAAAAGATGAAGAGAACAGTCCAGAGGGTACATGTTGATAATGAAGCTCAAAAATTACTTGAAGGATGGAGTAAATTCAATATCTACATCTAGCTGCTATATTGGTAGAAGCTTAAAATCTAAGAGAACTTGGATATCATGCAAATTGAGGAAAATGTTTGTGACAACCTAGTCTGGAAGCTCCTTTAAAATCCCAACAAGTTAAAGAATGACCTATGAGCATGCCAAGACTTGGCTGCATTGAATAACTGAAAAGATTTACAAGCATAGGATGTTGGACTTAAGAAAAAACATAAGCCTTCCTCACATGTTACGATCTTGATAGAGCAAATGTAGAGATTTTGGGAGGTCCTCAAATCAGTAAAGTCGTCGGATGGGTAATGCGCTAATGTATCAAATAATGTTCACATCCAAGAGAGAAAACTCTTATGTCTAAAAACTCATGATTACCACATCCTTCTTTATCAATTGCTCCCGATTGTATTGCGTAACAATGTATAGAAAGAAGCATCCAATATTATAATGGAGTACTGTGAATTCTTCGCAAAATTATGCTCTAAAGTTATAGATATGAATGAATTTAAAAAACTTCAAGCAGAAGTGTCAGTAACTCTATGCAACATGAAAATAATATTTCCCCCTTCTTTTGTGGTCATGGTCCATCTAACAGATCATTTAGCAAGAGAGGCTAGAATTGCAGGTCCTGTATCGTATCGTTAGATATATCCGATGGAGTGGTTAGGGATTTCACCACCTTTATTAATTTTATATGCAATTTATATATATATATATTTTGTAGTTATTAATGCTTTTAATTATTGTAGATATTTGGATTTCTTGAAATACCTAGTTCTTAATCAAGCTCATCTGGAGGGTTCGATACCTGAAGGTTATGTGACCAACGAATGCTCTTCCTAGATAGAATTTCATCCTAGACCGACTTCTGTCTAGGCTATATTTGGTCTAGGATGGCCATCCTAGGTGGAGCTCTGTCTAGAATGTTGCATCCTGGATGGAAATATGCTAGACGGAGCATTCTAGGATGCATGATTTTCTACTAGTGAGACCCCCTTATTATCACCCAATTGTGAATGGACTCGTTGAGTGAATTTTTCTCTTAAAATTGTCAAAAATATTTGAGGAGGCGGATAGATCCCAATATTTCTATTGATTAGGATAGACACCCCAACTGCTCTTTTTTTTTACTTTCAAAGAGTAAACAAAATCACCAAGGGTTGTGCTCGTACTTGGTCCAATACTACAGGGAGTCTATTCGTAATGAACTCCAGGGGGTCTATTCACAATAAATAAAACTGAACTGGGTCAATTTGTAATTGAGTGATATTAAGAGGGTCTATTTGAAATTGAGTGATACTAAGGGGTTTGTTTGCAATTAACCCTATTCTCATGATGTGGAGTGGGGTTGGTGAGAGGTGGGGTTAATATTGACATCCACTTAAATAATTAATGTGCATATATGGACAAGAAATGGAAAAACACGGGTGATAAGATATTAATCTCTAGAATTATTAATGTCTATGGCACAATTGACAATGATCTAGCCGATTGATTAAATAAGATTAGCCAAATCTCTCTCCATCCTTCCCCCCACCCCTAATTGTTCATTACTATTCGGTAAGAAAGACACTAATGACAAAGCTACATGCAAATTTGCACACACAAAAGACAAAAAGGTGATCACAGGATTTATTATCCATTGTCGCCCCTCTGATGTTTTTAGTAATGTAGACGTTGTATCTTTATGGTCACTATTTTTGTATTTTAAAAGTATCACATTGTAATCAAATGGAAGAATGAGGATGTTGTTACTCCAACCTATATTGTAACACTTGGATATCGTTTTGGGCATAAAAGTTGAGTGGTTATTGTGATTTTGCAATACTCACAACTATCTTGCTACTTTAGATTATCTCTCATATAAATTTCATGTCCTATACTGCTAGACAAGAGTCTTTCACCTTCTTATATCTTATGCCCTCATGTACTTTGACCATTACTGCTTTTAATGTTGTTAAGAAAAAGCTTTTTTTTTTCCTTGAGTATCTTTCACATGCTTTTTTTTAATGATCCCAGGGGTTCTACTTTCACCATACTACTTTCAACATTGTTAGATCAAGAAAAAAAGGCTCTCTTTTTTATGAATATCATTGATGAATATTATCACGCTCTGTGTTCCAATATCACATGACTAGCACGTGAGGCTAGACAGCATATGCAATTCAACCAAAACCCATCCACACTACAAGAAATCATGTCTTTAATGACCAAAATTAGTGAAGGGACCATTTGACCGTCATTAATGTGTATAAAATAATGACAGGTTTTAAAACCTTCATTGAGTTATCACAAATATCAGAGGAATGATGTGAGATGGGATAACAGCTTTCTAGTCCCTTCATTGATTTGATCGTAATACCATTGTTATTGGGCCTCCTAAAAAACAAAGGAGTCTATTACCTTCATTGATGATAATTCCTAATCATAACAAGACTAAAAAGTTAATCAAAATAATATTAAAAGAGTAAGACACCCAAAATCCCCGATATCTCACCATCCCTCTGACCACAACGAATAAACCCTAGTTAAAAAAAAATTGCATCCCTTCTATTCTTCATCATCCTCAGCCAACAAAGCCCTCCTCCTCCGGTGGTCCCCCCTTCTCCACATCAGCCATCCTTTATCTTCACTTGAACTTAGCTGTTCTCCGGCGAATCAACACTCGAACTCAATTCCCTCTATCTTCACGCTTGTTGATGACCAAGGCTATCCACCATCTGATTGTCATCTATTGCCAAAATTAGGTGACCTCTTTGAGAGATTTGAATTGCATAGACACCAAATTGTTTCTTCATGATCTGCTCTACTTATGTGGAATTATGTCTCTATGCCCTAATGATCTATACCCTACTTGAAATAACATGCACATGAAAATTAATTCACGATTTTGTCTTTTTATGTGTAATTATATGTCTGTTTATTGATGATATGTGAATACCAAAACTAGCAATTTTGAATTCTTTGAATCTCTATGTAATTATATATCTATTTATTGATGATATGTGAATACCAAAACTGGCAATTTTGAATTCTTTGAATCTCTTCTTTTGTTAATTTTGAATGGTTTTTGAATAACAGAGTATGTAAACTAATTTTTTTTCACAAGATGAAGAGCATGATTATTCAAATAGCTTCAAAGTAAGACCCTAAAGAAAATGCTGAAACTAGCTATGGTCTCTTCAAGAGAAATTTTTATTCAATTCAAAAGGTGACGGTGACTACCAAATTACAAAGAATTTAAAGGAAAACCCTAAAAAAAAGTTTAAAACAAAATTACTAAATTGTCCAAGAGGGAATCATAAAACAAAAAGCTCTAAATTTGAGGCCCTAAACAACCTCAGATGCCTAGAAAATAGTAGATCTCATGGCAAAGCAATGAGTTTTACTCATTGGCCCATGTCGCCTGAGCTATGCAAATTTCAGTCCATTCTGACACTTTGACTTTTCCATTCTACATAACTTTTTGTCTATATCATCAAAGAAAGGAACATTTGGTAATATGCTTAAAAGATGAATTAGAGATGGAGACTGAGTATGCTCAATCATTTGAACCTTTAATTATGTATTTTCACAGGCTACAAGACTAGGTTGTAAAGTGTATGACCTTTTCTTATCCTCTTGCTCGTGGTTTCATATTGCTCAAAAATGATAGTAAAGACTGCTTATGCTATAGATATAATCAGCATGTCCAGTGTGGTTCATAATATGCATTCTGGAGATTTTACTTCTCGAGATATGCTTTATAACTGCAATTATAGATCTCTTTAGACTTTTGATAATTCTTTCGTGACAAGTAGGCAAACAAATTCAGGGTAAATAGTCATTTTATTTCCCTTTTTATTACGTTGCATGATTGTGTATCCAATCAAGTGAATAACGCAAGAGCAGTATACCTTTGTTCATGTTCTTATATGTTAACTTTACTGGTGCAAGATGAAGTTATCAAGTACTTTATTACATGTACTTTATTATGACTTAATAACAATGATACAGATTTATTAGAGTATTAGGCACTGCAAGTGTGATGTGAATCCTATTGTGGAAAAGTATTATTTTATTTTATTTTTGCCTACGACCAACCCTCCTAAACTTTTTGGAATATCAATTCACTGGAATAATCAATTCACTCGACCTAGTAAGGAAAAATCTAAGTTTCAAGGAAAGCTATGCCAGCTAAAAAATGTACATGAGGAGTTATTTTGCTAGAGGGTAAATTTGCAATATATGAGTGTCCCAAGTGAAAGCTAATGAAAATAACAAAAAAATAAAGTGTTTATATTAATTAAAGGCAAGTTATCATCATTTGTTTCTCTTGACTTCAAGAAAAATAATCTTACCCAAGTGAAGGTAGCTCAAACAAGATAATTAGTTATGTTTTTGTGTTTGTGCACTTTGTGAGCAAACCCAAAACTTGCTATCTGAATATGTAGAATTTGTAAGAGCAAAATACAATTACACCATATAATTAGGTGCAAGATTAGGGCAGGAAACACTCTTTATTTAAAAAAAAGAACATTCAACTAGCTTGTAGAATTAAATAGATTTGATTTTCAATTCATCTTTACTTCGTTATATAATAACTAAGCGCTCTCTCTCTCTCTCTCTCTCTCTCTCTCTCTCTCTCTCTCTCTCTCTCTCTCTCTCTCTCTCTCTCTCTCT
>JBAKGM010000200.1:31883388-31895836 GCA_037177215.1 Asparagus racemosus | reverse complement strand
ATTTATTTATATTTATATTTATATTTATATATATTTATACTTATATTTATATTTATATAGTTAGCATATATCATTTTTTAACACTCTTTATATTCCTTGGTGATTCCACTTTATCGAGCTTTCTAAATGACCATTTAACGAGTTTTAGGCCAATGAATCTCAATCCAATTGAGCTTAGGTCATTCATTAAGCATGAAAAAACTTCTCGGGTTTAATCACTCAGTCAACTTAGGCTTTGTAAGATAGAACCACCTTGGAGTTCAAGAGAATTTTTCTTGGTGTCCATTTTTTCAAACTCTTATTTTTCCTTATATATATATGTATATAATATATGAGTATATGTATATTTATCTTTAAAATAATTAAGTTAAGAGAACTTAAAAAATTATTTTCCACTCTAAGCTAAGCAGGCACAAATTTCATTACTTTAATTATAAGTCTAAGTTGGACTAAAATATAGTATACTACTTTGAAAATCATTTATTAAGGAGTTTATTTAGATTTTTTCATAAAATGTTAACTTGAGTACAAAACTAACTAGGAATTAGAAATTATAAATTTTGTCAAGTTGATCAATTATTAATTAACTCTATTAAGTTGGCAAGTGACAATGTTTTTTTATTTTGGGAAAGAAAAGAAAAGAAAAATGTGAAATAGAAGGAAAAGAAAAGAAAAAAATAGTAAAATAAAGATAAAAATGACTAGTCCCCACCCCCCACATCAAAAATTGGTTCGTCCTCAAATCAAATTCTATGATACACAAAGTAAAATAAATAAGAAATTAAGTACTTACATTTGTTCGGTCGACCTAGAATAATGATAAAATAATAAAAATCTATAATTACCTTTGGTATGAGGAGGATGTAGCCAATAATAATTTTTTGGATGTAGCCAATAATAATTTTTTTCTTCTTTTTTTACATCATATTTTTTCTTTTTTCTTTTTTCATCACTTTATTTTTTTAAAAGAACAAGAAAATCTCAAGTGAGAGAAGAATAAATTCTTTTTCTTATTATTATGCGATAAATAATAAATATGTAGAATAAAAGATTGAAAATAAAAAGCTCAAACTCTACATCAAATCCTACCTTATTGCTGAAAATTCTATCTCGAATTTTGATGAAGTCTAAAATAATAAAAAGGTGTGCTTAAATTCTATACACTCCAAAGATTTCAATAATTTTTGTAGCATTTGAGGGTAGATAAGAAAGGGGCTATGCATTTTAAAGTTTGGTGCTGAATAAACAGAAGGCAAGTCTCATCTTCGAACTCAGGTTCCTCATGAATGAAAATTTGTCCTAACACAACATGTTCTTGTTTAAAAATTTCCTCAAACTCAATATTTATTGTTGAGATATAAAACTTTAGTTGTTCTATATTTTTTAGAAACCTAAGCTCATTAGCGAAAAGTTCTTCAAAGCTAAAATTAGAAAAACTTGTATCTAACTAAATGTTTTCCTTTTGAAAAACTTGTTCTGTTCTAATTCCTCTGGTATTTTCAGCTCCTCACCAAAGATCTCCTCGCAGCTCAGGTTTGATTCACTTTCTTCTTCTAACTCTTCAATTAAATTTATCTAGATGTAATTTACTTCTAGGGCTGATCAGTTGGCTACTTTTGTAGATTGAAAATATTAAGATCAACAGTCATATTCCTAAAATATAACTTTATTTGACCAGTTCTATAATTGATCAAAGCATTTAGGGTTACTAAGAACGGACTACCTAAGATAACTGGAATTTGACCTTAGAAATTGGAAATGGGCTGCGTTTCCAAGACAATGAAATCAATGGGAAAAATAAACTCTCCAACCTTGATCAAAACATCCTCTACCTCTCCCTTAAAAATATTTACAGATCTATCAACTAATTGTAGGGTGCATCTAGTTAGTTTAAATTCACCTACACTAAGTTACTGGTAGACCAAATAAGAAAGCAAATTGACACTAGCCCCTAAGTCTAAAGGGCCTCATCAATGAAGATATTTTCTATAACACATGAGATAGTAGGACTACCATGATCCTTATATTTCAAAGGCATGAGCTTTGAGAGTATATCACTGATATTGGTAGTAAGAAAGACTTTCTTCGAAATATTTATTGTTCTCTTCTTAGTGCACAAATCCTTTAAAAATTTTGCATAGGATAGGATTTGTTGGATTGGATCTAAGAGAGGGATGTTGATCTTGACTTGTTTAAATGTTTCTAAGATCTTTTCTACCTGAGGGAAGTTTTTCATAGACCTGAGTCTATATGGGAAGGGAGGTACTGGTTTAAACCTATTAAAATTGAGCTCAAGTTCAAGTTCTTGGTCATAGGAAAGGGGTGATTGTTGAATAGAGTTGTCAGAAGAAGAGGGAGTTTGTTCAGATTAAGGGGTTTGACTCGAAGGCAGTCTAACTTGATTATCACCATGTTTTCCTGACTGTAGTGAATGGATTGCATTCACTTGAGCTTGGTAAGTTGAATTTGACCTAATATCCTTAGGGTTTGCAATAAGTTGACTCGAAAATTTTCCCTTCTCTCTTTCACTCGTGATACTAGCTAGTTGACCAAGTTGGATTTTTAACCTAACTATAGCTTGAGTGTTAGAATTGAGCATTTGTTTGCATGAAGGAATTCAGAGTGTTTGATATCTGAGTCAACATGTTGGTAGTCTATGTAGAAGCTTTAATAATGGCGTCTAAATTCTTTTCTAAGACACTGAGATGTTTATCATGGTCAAAACTCAAAGAATTACTGTTTGATGAGGAGGAGGCTGATTTGGATAAGATAGATTGGGTTGCTGAAAATTATTTGGTGAGTTGAATGGAATTGTGTTTCCTCTATGAAGTGCGAGTGAAATTTTGATTTTTAGAGAAATTTTCCTGATTCCATAAAAAATTTAGATGATTTCTCCAACCAGAATTGTAGATTGGAGAGAATAGATCATTCACGGAATGGTGGAATGCAGCTTTTACCTATCCTAGTGGTTGATTATTTTCTAAGAGATGACATTCATCTAAAATATGGATTGGAGAAAGACAGTTATGACAATCCGAGGTGGAAACTTGATTGATTTAAGTTGGGGCTTTTTTTGTTTCTAAAACTTATAACATACGCAAGATTGTAGCCGTCTTTGCTTCAGAGACTTTGTTAGACTCTAGGAAAAGGCAACTGCATTTAGTTGGGAGAGCCATTGAAACTCTTTCTTCATAGTGCTCCCACTATATGGTTTTCTCATATAAACTCTCTAGGAATTCCCAAGCTTCATCAACATTTTTCTTCATGAAACCCCTTAACATATTGATTCTAGGGAAGTCATTGAAGAATAATCCAATATTTTATAGATGATTTGGCATAATCTCCACTTTTCTTGACCATGGTGAGGACATTGAATAAGATCTTTAAACCTATCAAATTACATCTAGAATGGCTCTCTCGGGATTATCTTAAAATTCTGAATGATGTTCCTAAGCTTAACCGTTTTATGGATTGGGAAAATTTTCTTCAGAAAAATAGTAACATATTCATCCCCGGTTGAGATAGAATTTGTGGGTAAGCTCTACAGTCATATCTTGACATTGTCCTTAAGAGCAAATGGGATAAATTTAAGCTTAATCGCATCCTCAAATAATTCACTAATCATAGTCATAAAACAAACTTCCTCAAACTCAGAGATATACGTATATGTGTCTTCGGATATGTTTCCTAACAACTTTGGAAGCATGTTTATGAAGTATGGTCTAAGCTCAAAATTAGCTCCATTAACATCGGGTAGCCTAATGCAAGATGGGATTACATTTCTAGTGGGATAGCACGTATATTGAAGAATGGATGGATTAGAATTAGCCCTTTGTTTGATTTTAAAAATCAGTTCAATATGGATTAATTGATTGGTATTATCCCTAATCCAAACTTGCATACACTAGCACAAATTATTTTTGAAATTTTTTTATTTAACTAAAAACAAAATTAGGAAAAGACCTAAGAAAAATAAGAGTTAGTTTAAGGAGAAAAACTAAAAGACCTCAAAGATAATGAGAAAAAGGAGAAGGATAATAGAAAAAGCTAATTAAAACAAATCAAGAGCAATCACTTTGAAACAATCACTCTTCCTTCTAGGGTTAGGTCTAGACTCAACTAGACCAGCTCCTAACAAAAAACTCCTTGAGTGAAAAGATTGAAGTTTACTCGGTCAGTTAGCCAGGTAGGGATAGTACTTAGAGGGAGGTCAAGGACATATTAAGTACTTTATTCCTTGCGGAGCACTTTACACAACCCCTAAATCTTAGACAATAACGGACTCAAGTAAACTTAAACCAGTTCACTTAAGGATTTCTTGTTCCTTAATGAGCTCGAATCCTTAGGGACTAACCTCTAATAAGTTTTAAAAAGGATTGAGTTTGTGTAGTGAGGAAATGGTGATTTGTTGGCTAAGGAAAGGGTGATTAAATCCCTCACCTTATCTTGATTAGTGAGTTTTTTCCCTTAAGAGTACGTTCAAGTGAGTGCTCAAATCACTTTAGTGAATTCCTACTACTATATACAATGCAACTCTAGAATTTAAAAGAACATGCAACTAGGTAGTAATTCTAGAATTCATAAGTATGACATATCAAACCACTCAAAATAAGTAAATATTATCAAATTCTTCTTCTACTAACTAGTTCTCTAGTTAATTATTCTAAGCTTGATCATTTTGAATACAAGAGAGCAATCCACAAATAATAAAGAAAATCAAACTAGTTTCATACAATTTTTAGAATTCCTACAAAAATTAGTTGCACATTGTGAAAAATAAAATCAAGGAAGTAAAATCTTGACTAGAGAGCATAAAACAAAGAGAATAAAAATAAAAACCAACTACGAAGAGAAGAACAAGAACAAAGAAATAAAGATCCAAACTATGAGTATAAAGAAAATCTAACTACCACAAGTAAAAGAGTATAAAAATAAATCTATACTACAAAAGAAAAATATAAGAAAATAAATTCTACAAAGCATAAAAATAGACAAAAATTAAAAGAGCATGAAAGCAAATCTAAACTATATAACATGAAATAAATCTAATCTACCATAAAATAAAGAAAAAATAAAATCCTAAAATATGAATTTCTAAAATAAGAAAATAAAAGAGAAAAATAAAAACTTACATAGTAAGGGAGTGGCCCCTTAAAAGTATTTGTTCATCTTCATCTCCATCAACAAATAAGAAGAAAAGAAAATTTAAAGGGTGGAGAAAAATTACTTTTGTTAATTGTAAATAATATTTACAATTTTGAAAGGTATTCTCAAATAAGAGTAACTCTCCTCTCCAAATGAAGATTATTACAAAATTTTTCACTCTCAAACCCCTCACCCTCTACTCGTATTTATATGACCTACATAAATGAACAAGAACCCTTGGATTTAACTTGAGGAACAATGATTAAATCTCAGCCATAAACTGATTTAGTTATGAACTAATCGGTTGGCCGACCTATTGGTTTCTAACTGAATTGTAAATTTTGTTGACTTCTTGACCCGATTTCATCTTGATTCCTTGGGATTTTTGGGCCTCCTTTTTTTCTTCATATTGGGCTTCAATAAATGGTAGGAAATAAGGGAATTTGACTATATTAAGCTCTTATTCATTAACTCTTCATTAGACTATAAAGTAAGATAGAACATGTTATTATTGATATATTTATTCAAATAAAATAGATAATGAGGGTATGAAAATGTAATAAAATATGGTGATAAAACATCCATTTGAGCAAGAGATCAAAGTTTGTAGTAAACTCTAATGTCGGCCTTCTCGGGGGTTCTTGCCACTAGGAGTAGTTGCATCGAAACATCTCTACAAAGGTGGCAACTATTTTTCTATGGCAGTGATACAAAATTGTTCCTTTTTAGGCCTACGTTTCTAATTAGTCTATACAAATTTTATTTAAGTTCTTAATTTTTATAATTTTGATTATTTACAGCAACTTGTCTAACAGAAAGAACATCATGGGTCATGTTGGACTACGATGCAAAAGGAAAGAAGACCGAATCGTTGGAGTGAATGTAAAAATCGAGTCGTCGGTGATGTCGGAGCCCTGAGGGAAAGGAAGAGAGAATATAATGACAGCAAAAGAAATCCCTGACTACCCTGAGAATAAGAAAGAAGAGAGATTTCTGGGGTAGCATGTTAGATTCAGAAAAGTTGAGGAAGAAATTGTTTCTCATTGATGTTTCAATCACTACAAACATAGTAATAAATTATGATACATTTTTTGTCTCCGCGCGACACATTTTTATGTCGCAAGAATGAAGCGAGAACGTATTAAAAGTGTGGTAGAGCATGTGTGGAGAATGTCTTTCTACGCATGTGGGACTGTATCGCAAAACTTATGACACATACATATGCATAAAATTCACGACACATAAATATGTCGCAAAACTTGCAACGCATATATATGTCGCTAATGGTGACACATACATGTGTCACAAAACTTGTGACATATATATGTGTCGAGAGTGTTGACACATATTTGTGTATAAACCATAAAAATATAAAAGTATCACTATTCAACACTATAAATTTCTAAAATATCACCCATCCTAAGATTATTCTCACCCACGCAAGCTTAACTATAGAGTTGATAGGCATATATAAACCATCATACATATTTTAATCATCAATATACTAAAAGTTCAAGACTTATTATTTAGGCCCATTAATAGATCCTCGCACAACTGATGTGGGACTATCAACTTTTTTTTATATCTAATAACACAAACATGTGTCGTGATTTGCCACACTTTTTATTGTGCCACAGTTATTTAATCCTTTACAGGTGAAATGACACTTTTGTATGTGTCTTAAAATAAATAAGTGTGGATACATGCAATTTTTGTTATAGTGAATTATATATGAGTACATTTATTTATAGGTGGTCAGAGATATGAAATGAAATATGTACTACTGCTTTGAATATATTCCACACTGTATTACACAAAAGTCATGATTAGATAGAAGTTTCTTAACCTCTCTATCGTATTTCTGGTTTGGAGGATATAGCGAGTTATCTTTGTTACGGGCTCGATCCCTAGGATTGTTAGTTGGCTCATAACGCCATGGTCTCCAATTCTGGTTAGATCATTGTTTGAAGGACCACGAGACCTTTTCTTCATTAATACACCAAACCAAGTGAAGGAAAGAAAAGAACGGACAAGAACATCATTCAATTTCTGCGGTGCGTCCACTTGTTACTGTTGCTATTATATCAACATCATTAAATTTCAGCGGTGCTTCAAGCCGCTGTTATCATTGCTACTGTATCAACATCATTCATGAATAACATCGTAGTGTTATGGTCCCAGAGAACCCACGCCTTAGTTTGGGACGATACAAACACCGCTGAAATTATAAGGGGCGGTACAATGGGTGTATCCGTGATCCGCCGCCCATCATAATGGTTGCTTCTGCACTTGCATCTGCATTGAGGTTCAAACCCAGTAAGTGTGATTGGGACTGTGTATTGTGTCGCGTCCAGATATTTTTCCGGGGACAAAGTTCTTGTTTGGGCTCTATATTTAACTTCTGTCTGGGATCTGTGGAGTCCAGAGCAACAAGACAAGTTGACTGTCGAATATTATGAACAGCATGTTTGGACTGGATTAGTCCATGTTTCGTGCAGAGTTCCCATGCTCTAATTGAAACAATTGAGGGGGAGGAGGGAGTTTTAGCATTCGTATATTTTGTATTTGAAAAAACAAAAACTAATTTCTCTACAGGTGCTTTGCAAGTCTTAAAAAAAAAAAAAGGTCTTTGCTCAACTATATTTCTATGGGTATTATAAGATATTACTATAAACTAATTTTTTTTAAGCTAATTTATTTTTAAAAAAAGGTCTTTTGTATATAGATTCAATCTATAAACTAATTTATTTTTAAGCCCACCAACTTCAAAAATGACTCTTTTAATATCATAATACATACTCCACGGACTTTAATAAAATAATATAATAATAAAATGATGTACAATAAAATGTTATTTTTTTTTATAAACCAAAGTTGTATCTCCATTTCATTAGCGTGCACATGTGTGATTGCAGATCCTAGTAAAGTGTTTTGTGGAACAAGGGTTCTACGGTCTAAGCTTTGTTGCAAGCTCACACGTGCTAGCAACACGTGTCAAATAAAGAGATCATTTGTTGACAAACCACCCCAAACTTTTAACCACCTTAACTATCTATTTTAATTACGTAAAACACTTTTAACTTGAGTTTTGCATATAACCCCTCAAAACTTCTTTGATTCTACTAAATACCTTGAAGATTTTTCATTTTAACACCAAAAAGAACTCCATCATGTTCAACATATCACATACCAAGCGCGTGACCAAAAATGAAAGCACTATCACTCAGCTGTCAAAAAATTATTATAAGTAATTAAAAGAATAAAATAGAGATTTTAAACTGGACCATATTTCTCGTAGAAGTTTCAAAGGACCAATTATGTAAAAGGTTTTACCCACTGTTTTTAAATAAGCACTTTACCTTAAATTAAACAAAATGAAATATCTGAGACTTGTAGAGCACATAAATTTAGGCATTAAATAAAGGTTGTTTTGTATATAGATCAAATTTATAAACTAATTTATTTTTAAGTCCACCAACTTCAAAAATGACTCTTTTAATATCATATTTCATACTCCATGAGCTTTAGTAAAATAATTTAATAATAAAATGATGTACAATAAAAAGATTTTTTCCATTAAACCAAATGTTTTATCTCCATTTCATTAGCATGTGCTTGCTATTATAAGCAATAAAAAGAATAAAATGATGATCTTAAATGGGACCATATTTCTCGTAAAAGTATGAAAGGACCAATTATGTAAAAGGTTTTACCCACCGTTCTTAAATAAGCACTTCACCTTAAATTAACGCGACCTCTTGTTGTTGTTAGCAATCATTGGTTAATTAAGTAATTGATCAAATAACAATAGTATTCTAACTCATCTATGTGAGATAAGAATCTTAAGAGATGCGTTTGTATCTTCACAAGTTATAGAGATATTAAATTTAGATTAATTACAAATAACCTTTTAATCTATAATTTTATGTGTGTCCCTGTTCAACTTGTTAATTAGCACCTATCATCTTGTAGCACATTTTATTATTTTTAAGGGTAAATTACACTAAACTCCCAAGAAGTTTCAATGTTTTAGACTAAACCCGCGATAACTTTCAAATCCCACCAAACCCCCATTACTTATAGGAGTTGCAAAAAAACCCCAATAAGTTCCACATTTTGTAGATAACCCCCATAAATTAGAACTAAACAACAATACAGACAAGTATTTGAAATTTATTGGGGGTTTTCTATAAAAATTATTAGGGGTTTAGTGCGATTATGAAAGTTATTTGGGTTTTACTCCCAACAGTTGAAAGTTCTCGGGGTTTAGTTTAATTTACCATATTTTTAATTATAATCATCTAATACTTAATTAAGTATTATAATTTACATTAAATTTTAATGTTTATCCAACATAGCGTTTTGCATTTATGTAATAGTTTTTCTTTTGACATGAGTCAGTGACTATAATAAAATTTACTTTCTGAAATCGGACATGCCAGCTGCCACTGAGTAATTCTCTTCAAATATGTTTTATTCCACTGTATATTTACTTGTCATTTATACTTCTTTATTTTTGTGCAATAACTATAGAGAGTAGAGACGTGATGCTCGTGCTCTGTTGACCAGTATTTTTAAACCATCCCTTTTCCTTATATAAACTAAAGTTTCATCCTCATTTATTTTTAAAACCGGCTACTTTTAAAATTACCCTTAGGTCCAAAATACTTCATCAAACGTTCACCTATTATTTAATCTACCAACTTTCAAAAGGCTTTTTTCCCTATAAGCCCAAAGTTTTATCCCCATGTTGAGCCCACTCACTTCCAAAAGTAAGACCCAAAAAGTTTTTAAATTATTTTTTAAAACCAATCTAGCAGTTTATTATTTATTATGAGTTGCAATTTTTTATTATAATTTGCTAACTAAATGCTTACATATACAATGCATTTTTTTTACTAAATATTTAAAAATTATTTGCCCTACTTTCTTTCTTCACATTAGCATTGCGACATCACAGATTGTAGATGATTTTTTGCCTATAAATCTTTTTTGAAACTAAATATTTAAAAATTACTTTTCATACTTTCTGTTCTCACATTAATGTCGTGACATCACAAATTGTTTTTTCGCTTATAAATCTGAAATTTTACCAGCATTTGTTTTGTAACACACACATCCTGAAAGGGTTTTCTACCTATGAACCCAAAGTTTTACCTTCACTGATTTTTAAAAACTCACCCTCTTCCAAAAATCTCTCTTAGTCCCAAAATACTCTTCCATATTAATTTTAATTTCAGTATTATTTCAACACTTTGATATGCGATGTGAGTTACTATATTATGTAGAACTTTCTTTACTTGTCCCTATGTTCTTATATATATGGTGTATACTTAAACCAAATGCTTAAACCATTTATTTTGCTTTTCTCGTACATTAATGTCATGGCATCGTGCATGAAGTTTTAACCTATAAACCTAAATTTTTATGGTTATTTAATTTTATAATTATTCACCTCTAAAAATAAATTTTTGTCATAAACCCAAAGTTTTACACCCATTTACTTAAAACTCATCCGCTTTCAACATCACTCACGGACATAAAATACTCAATCAATTTATTTTAAACTCGCTATGTATTTCAAAGGCATGCTATGCAGTGTAAATTTGCATTATTTTGTTATTACTTGCTATAGTTTTTTCAAAGTAATTAAATATATGATGTTTTTTTTAAATCAAGTGGTTAAACAATTTTTTTCATTGTTTTCAGACAAATTCCGCGTGGTTGTGCTAATCAATTTTGCTCGTTCCTATATATTAAAACTAAAGGGACTATCCGGGTAGGTCGTGTCTTGTCGTAGCTACATTGCACACAAACATTCATACATCATTAACGGATAAATCTTATAGAAAAGAGTTGGTGGCTCAATTGATGTAATATGCACGCTAAATGTGATTGGTCCTAGGTTCGACTCCTGATGCTGGTCCACTTTTTATGTTTTGATGTAATATATTCATGTTTTGAAATTGAGTCGCGCAATTCTTGAGTTATTTAGAAACAGTCACTGAAATCATTCTAATTGTTATTAGTCCCTCAATTTTTAAGTCATTGTGAAATCAGTCCCACCATCAAAGTGTAGAAGCTGCGACTAGAATTAATTTGAATTAAATAAACTATAAGGGTTAAGAGCCTATTAGCAATTTCGATGCTTTGAGGGACTAATTTCAAAATAACTTTAGAATTTTTAGACCCAATAGTAATTTAGATAACATGAGAAACTAATTTCAAAATACAAAAATGTAAGGGACTATCATATTGGCACGTGCAAATGCATGTGTACATAACATTGAATTTCTATCTAAACAATTCTCGGTCCTATGTGCTGACACATGCAAATATAGGTGCACGCAACATTGAATTTCTATCTAAACAAATCTCAAGCCTACATGTTAATTATTTAATGTGTATTTGTAGAATTTCTAGTAAAAAATTGCATGCCCATAATGCATATGATAAAAAATAATAAGAATTTATGAAAAACTATGTATACCTTTCATGCATCTAAAAGAGTTATATTTGTATTGTCTATTTTAATAGGAGGATTGAAATTGACCTTAAAATTTATGTAACAGTTTTATTGGGCATTAGTGAATCTAAATAAAATATATTTTATTTTATGTTATTTTCTAAAATTTTTAGCTCCTTGGTTGTAACATGAGGATATATTAATTTTAGATTGGAGCAACAAAAATTATTATATGTAAGAAATTCATCCAATCTTTATAATTTATTAACATAATCATACAGAGTATAATTTTTTTAGTTCTTAAAAATATATTTTTAACTATATATGACATACGTGTTAAATAAGACTCTTATTCAAAATATGTTACATCCTAGTTTGTATTATATTGTTTTTCATTACGCACACACACACACGCACATATATATATCTTAATCTATTAAGCTTATAAATTAAAAGGTATAACTATAAATATATCTGTTCGCGGGAAAATCTGTTGTGATCGACATTCTCATTGAATCTGTAAAACGAACCTGTTACAAATTTACCTTTTGAAAACAGAATTACAAAATTACAGCTCGCCTTTTTATAAGGACTTTTTACAATGAAGGTATCGAAATAAAAATACAACTTTTTTGTGATTTTTCCTTATGAACAAACGCGGGGATCTCTATTTTACGGGATCCCTCGCTTGCGTGGGGTCTTTGCCTGTGACGGGGACTTCTTTTTCGTCCGTGGACCACCGAACGATCCTGATCCTTGATTGATCTAGGTGCGAGGACCGCTGATCTAAACGGAAATCAACCCACGTAAGGGGAAGATAACCGGCGCTGGTGAGAT
>JBAKGM010000200.1:31847640-31880657 GCA_037177215.1 Asparagus racemosus | reverse complement strand
TCAGAGAAAAGACTAAACTAGCAACGCGTGTGAGGTGTTGACTTTATCCCTTCTTAGGCTTTGGGATAAAATACCCCTAACTCAGATTCAGGTGTCTTCTTCAATCAGAAAAAAGAGTAAACTGGCAACACGTGTGAGGCATTGACTTTATCCCTTCTTAGGCTTCGGAATAAAATACCCCCTACTCGGATTCACGCGTCTTCTTTAATGGAAAAAAGACTAAACCGGCAACGCGTGTGAAGCGTTGACTTATCCCTACTTAGGATTCGGGATAAAATTCTCCACATGTGTAAGGCATTGACTTATCCCTACTTATCTGCTACACTTTTAAATATGTTGGCGTTTATTCTTTTTATAGCTAAGAATTAACTGCCAACGCGTATTTGGCGCTGGCTTTATCCCTTCTTAGGCTTCGGGATAAAATTCTCCAGAATCAAAATCTGGTGTCTTCTTCAATTGGTAAAAGACTAAACCAGCAATGTGTGTGAGGCGTTGACTTTATCCCGTCTTAGGCTTTAGGATAAAATACCCCCAACTCGGATTCAGATGTCTTCTTCAGTCAGAAAAAAGACGGAACCGAACAACGCGTGTGAGGCGTTGACTTATCCCTACTTAGGATTCAGGATCAAATTCCCCAAGATGAATCTTAGATTGAACGATTAAAAAACATTGATGCAGGAAACAAAGAATTTTATATTCTATTTTCCGATGATGGAGAGGAAGGATTTTTGTCCAGTCTCAGAGTAAAGATTAGCTCCAAACAAGAGAAGGAGGATCTTGTCTGCTATCTCTTGCCAATGGAGAGGAAGAATTTTATGCTCTATCCCCAGATGCTTACGAACTCGAAATAAGAGAAGGAGGATCTTGTCTCCTATCACTTGCTTATGGAGAGGAAGGAGGATCTTATATCCTATCTCTGGGTAAAGATGAAGTCAAAACAAGAAAAAGAGGATCTCGTTTCTTATCACTTGCTCGTGGAGAGGAAGGGGGATCTTGTCTCCTATCTTCGATGTTAGAGAGGAAGGACTTTTGTTCTATCTTCAGTGCGAAAAAAACTAAAAGTGGGATCTCCACTTCGAGGATCTTGAGAGGTGAAACTAAGAGTGGGATCTCCACTCTGAGAATTAGCAAGATTCAGGCAACCTTCAGTCAAAAAACCTAATCTGAAAATCCCGGCGCATACCTTAAGTCAGCGCTACCTGGAAAAGGGATGTAACTAAGAGTGGGATCTCTACTCTAAGAATCGAAAAATTTTAGGCAACCTTCAGTCAGCAAACCTAATCTGAAAATCCTGGTGCATATCCTTAGTCAGCGCTACCTAGGAGAAGGGATGAAACTAAGAGTGGGATCTCCACTCTGAGAATTAGAAAGATATAGGCAACCTTTAGTCAGAAAACCTGATCTGAAAATCCCGGTGCATACCTTCAGTCAACGCTACGTGGGAGAAGAAATGAAACTAAGAGTGGGATCTCCACTTCGAGAATCAGAAAGATTCAGGCAACCTTCAGTCAGAAAACCTGATCTGAAAATCCCAGTGTATACCTTCAGTCAGCGCTACTTGGAGGGGGTCGAAACTAAGAGTGGGATCTCCACTCAGAAAGATTCAATTAGATTTCACTTTTATAGGATTTGCTATCTGATCTGGCAGTGGTTTTCTTATTTATCGAGATGAAATTCTAACTTCTGTCCTAACCCTCGTGTAGGCGTGACTGAAGAGGAAAGGATAGAGCCCTTCCATTTGTTACGAAGGGGGTCTTACACTTGGAGAGGAAAAATGTTTTTTATTCTATCTCCAGCATGAAAGAAATTTTGAGTGGATCTCTTATTCATGGAAGGAATCATGAGGGGATTTTGGTGGATTGGACTAGAAAATTTTTGTAGACCCACCGTTAATAAATTTGATCGGTGAGGGAATTTGTGGTGGAGGATAAATTCAAGGTTATCCTTGAGGAAAATGGGGGAAATGGGTTATCCTGAATATACTAGGGACAGTACTTTTTCAAGAACTTCCCATTTATTAGCATCAATTGCCTGTCGCCATTCTCAATAATCAGGCGATATGCACTGTTCGAATAGACTGTCTCTATTACGAAAGGTCCTTCACATTTGGGTTTGAATTTACCTTTCTTCTAACAGTCAAGGATTATCAGCCATCAATCAGTGAGCACCAGATCTCCTTCTCTAAAACTTCTCTTTCGTGCTTTCTTGTTGAAAACTCTTGACATCCTGGCTTGGTAGAACTCAATGTGTTGTTGAGCTTCCATGCACTTTTCATCCAACATCTCAAGCTCTTCAAGGCGTTTCTGATGTTGTTCCTCCATCGTCATCTTCATCGCAAGGGCCATGCGAAGTGATAGGATTTGGACCTCCAGCGGAAGAACTGCTTCACACCCGTACACCAGAGAATAAGGGGTCGCTCCAGTAGGCGTACGTATTGTGGTGCGATATGCCCAGAGTGCTTCTTTGAGTTTATCGTCCCAAACTCGCTTGTTGGTTTTCACGAGCTTTGACAATATTTTGATGATTATCTTACTGAACACCTCAGCCAGTCCGTTTGCGGTTAGATTATAGGCCGTCGACGAGACATCTTGAATCTTAAACTTCTCGCAAAACCTGATGAAGGTGTTGCTGATGAATTGAGGACCGTTGTCATGTACGATCCGTCTTAGCACACCGTGTCAGTAGATGATGTGGTGTTTGATGAAGTCGATGACGTTGCTCGTCTTCACTTCTTTAAGCAGGATTGCTTCAGCCCACTTGGAGAAGTAGTCAGTAATTGTGAGAATAAACTGATCGCCTCTAACCGACGGAGGAAAAATGGACCCATAATGTCCATTCCCCATATTTCAAATGGCCAGGAGGTAGCTGAAGGATATAAATACTCCGGAGGTTGATGCATGTAATTCGCGTGAATTTGACATGTGTGGCACTTTCGAGCGTACTCGATTGCATCATTGATCATCATTGGCCAGAAGTACCCCATTCGTACCCTATTCTTCTGATACGATCATAGAGTTTGGGACCAGGCTGGTGTGCGCCAGATTCACCTCCATGTGCTTCTCGAAGGACTTCTTCCGCTTCCTTGTTTGAAAGGCACCGGAGTAGTAAGCCATCGTACCCACGACACTATAACATCTGGGTCTCCACATCATAGAAGAACCTTAGAGCTCTTCGTCAGACCGATTCTCTCCCCTTCGTGTCCTCTGGCAAAATACCATGTAGGACGTAGTCAATTATGGGGAAATGCTAATCTCAGGGCTCGAATTTTTTGCTCGGGTTGTGTATACTTCTTTGGTAACCACTGCCTTGTCTTCCTCTACCTCATCATATATCAGCACGAATAGTTGATGAGCTCTAACTGTGACTAACTATTTAGTCTCTGGAGATTGTGCTAATGATACTGCCAATACCGCTAATACATCCGCGTATGTGTTCTGGAGGCGCGAGATGCACTTGATGAAAAATTCTTCAAACGAGTCCGCCATTTCAACGGCCGCCTGGTGATATAGAATCAAATCTAGATTTCAGACTTTATAGTCTCCACGGATCTGTTTGACTATAAGTGAATCGCCATAGGCTTCCAGACATTCTACCCCCAGCTCGTTGGTGAATTTGAGTCCAATAAGCAACGCGTTGTATTCGGCCACATTATTGGAGCATGGCTCAGTTAGCGAATAAGCCCGAGGCATGACATGCTTTTCCGGGGAAACTAAGATAACTTCGACTCCGGCAGAAATCTTAGAACATCTAGGGGTGCTTGCCACATTGGTTGCTCAGGAAGCTCTGTCAAAATACAATCATCATATTTGTTGGTGTGATGTAGTGTTAGCTTCATGAGCTTCATCTAGCAAATCGTTATATAATTCGGCTGCATCCGTTGTCGAGCTTGCCTCCAAAAGACCACAAATTACTTATCCTTTGACCGACTTCTGTTGTTTGAAGTGTAGGTCATATTGGGACAAGAGCAAGGCCCATTGTACCAAACGCCAACTCATGGAGGCTGGTTGCATCATGAATATTCGGACTGGATTTACGTAGGAGATAACATAAATCGTCTGTCCGACCAGGTAGTACCACATCTTCTGAATCGCGACAACACCAGGCATTGCTTCTTGATCATTAGATAACGAGACTCAGCACCTAATAAAGTTTAGCTCAGGTAATATACTGCATGTTCGTGACCACTGTCATCATCTTGCGTGAGTAATGCGCTTAACGAATGGTCTATTACCTTGGTGTAAATCAAGAATGGCCTACCCGATTGAGGTGCAATGAGAACAGGAGGCTTTGCCAAATATGCTTTGATATCCTCCCTTGAATGCCTTCTGACAAGCGTCATCCCAAAAGAATGACATGCCTTTCTTGTTTAGTTTGGAGAATGACAGGCACTTCCTAGATAGATTCGAGATGAATCGCCGTATAAACGTCAATCACACCTGTAACCCTCTAAGCTCTCTTAGATTTCTTAGAAGTTGTAGTTCTTGTATTGCCTTCACTTTATCAGGGTCAACGTGGATACCCTTATTAGTGACGACGAACCCTAGGAACTTGCCACTGGATATCCCAAGGAAGGACTTGGTAGGGTTCATCTTCAGCTGATGAGCTCACATGAGCTCCAACACTGTCCTCAGGTCTTTGATGTGTTCACTCTGGTCGCAGCTCTTCATGACCAAATCATAAACATAGCACTCGACCGTTTTACGGAGGCGTTCCTGTAAAATGTTTGTCATCGCTCGCTAGCATGTGGCGCCCGCATTCTTCAGGCTGAACGGCATGACTGTGTAGCAGAAGATGCTGAGAGGAGTTTTGAATACCGTGTGTTTAGCATCATCTGGGTGCATCTTGATTTGATAATAACCGAAAAATCATTCATGAAGGACATTCTCTCAAACCCATACGTGTTGTCGATGATGACATCAAGTCGTCCTTTGGATGTGCGGTGTTCAGGTCTATGTAGTCGACATAGTTTCTAATCAAATTCTTCTTCAGAACTGGGACAATATTCGCCACCCAATCTGGGTGCTATGTCACCGTGATAAAGCCCGACTCGATGAGCCTCTTCACTTCTACCACAACTGCTTCCATGATCTGCGGACGAAACCATCCTTGCTGTTGCTTGAAAGGTTTAGCATCTAGCTTGATATTGAGGCGATGGGTCACCACATTCGGGTCGAGCCCTGGTATATCTTCGTAACTCTAAGCGAACACGTCGATATATTCCCTAACAAGAGTAATCAATTCTTCCTTTTCGTCTGGGGGAAGACTACCGCTCATGAATGTGGGCTTTGGATTTGCTTCGTCGCCCATATTGACTTAGATGACTATGTCTTCAGTGGGGGTTTCTCTTTGCTCGAACCGGTTCCCATACTGCATATTGAGGTGATGAATCTAGGGGTCTTCCCATGTTGGCATCTTCTCGTTATCCTCCATCGTGGTGGGGTTGGCTGTAGCTATATTTTACATCAGACCCTTGAAGGCCTTACTAAGACTGACATCAGAATCCCAGACAGAAGAGTCAGATGAATATTCATCTTCCGCAACAGGTAACTGATTGTCAATCAACCACGAGCATTCGTCTTCTGAGGAGGATACGTATCTGAGTCCTCTCATGAATGCATAGTAGTTATCAGGTTTCCCTCTTGGGACATGCGCAGCTTTAGGTGGGACTTGAGGACCTCATTTGAAACAAAGACCTCCCCCTTGCACAAAATCATATCCCCACTTCTTCATAATGTCCAATGTTTCTGGGCTATCTCTGAATAGGTGGAGGCGAGGCCCTTTGTCACTGACGTCTTCCCCAAGAAAGTGGTTTGGTGTCAGGATTGCATCTCCTTTACCGTAGACCAACTCTTTTTCATCACTTGTTCTACCTGGGATGACGAGTGTTGTCCCGAAAGATTCTCGAAACAACTTCTGTGTTATACACGACGACCGAGTTGGTAGCAACTCAGGGTCGTCGTATAATCCTTTCATTACATCGGTAAAAGAAAACAAGTACTCTAAACCATCTTTTATTGCTTCATCGGCAAGTTGCCAATTACAACCATTATCCGATGATTTTTTATCATCAAGATTGATTACAACAGGTACAATGTTATTTAAAATAAAACCACCATCGTAATCAAACCCGGCTTCGATATTAGCTTCCCTGCTGGTGTCCATGCCTTGGGCTGATGATTCGGTATCAGACTCATTACCGTAAAGGAGGGAGTCAATAAAGTAGTTCTCCAATCCTTTAAACGGTTGCTTGTCCGTGACCACCGTCTTGACTTCATTATTGGTGTCTACATATTTCAGACATTGATGAAGAGTAGAGGGAACTATAACATTATTATGGATCTAAGGTCGACCTAACAATAAGTTATAGGAAGTCTCTGCGTCAATCACATAGCATGTGACTTCAGACTTCAAATCTCCCATTTAGCACTTCACTTGGATTTTACCAAGCGGCCGAAACTCGCTGGTGTTAAATCTGTAGATCACGATGCCTGTTGATGCCAACATACTAGCAGGAATCCCTAGGCTGTACATGAGGCGGAAGGGCATGATGCTCACAGCGGGACCCGGATCGACTTGGATCCGGTTGACTTCACTGAAGCTAATGTACCCGGTGAAATAAAGCGGCTTATCATGCTTTGAATTCTTCGTTTGCATGTCCTCTTTGATAAAGGTAATGCAGGAGAGGTGCTTGGCTGCAAGGTTGCACTCCTAGGCTGCCGACAATTCTGGCTCTTCTGGAGCTGGTTTAATCTGAGTGAGGAAGATCTCAGAGTTAGCCAGGGCTTCTTGTAAGGCTTCTCGGGTCTCCTTTGACAACCGCAACAGCTCATAAAGAGTGATCCTCGCTGGGATGTTGGCCAACTGGGCCATCACATCGAAGTGGTACAGGGAGTTCAAACTTCCCAGTTTGTCTCTTCCAATCGGGTGATTGAATCGAAACTGCTTCAGGAGTTGAACCTCCTGTGGTTGCCTCTCCTTTAGTTTGGTCATGTCTTCCTTAGTAGCCGCCTGCTGTTGTGCCTTTTCAGCACATGTAGGTGGAGTCATCGCCACTCCTAGCTCTGACAATGTCTTAGCTTTCGAGTCAGGAGCTTCAAGGTATTTGTACCTGTACTCGTGTCTGCTCATGGTGGCAAAGATTCAGGTTCTTCTCTAGAGAGCTGGAATGTCACCATCCGTTCATCATCCTTTTCCAAGATTGTTGAAGTAGCATGGCACAATTTCTCCTTCCCTTTCGATTTCTTTTAGATGAAGAGGCTGCCCATTGATCATCTTTAAGCAAGTCCGGGTGGATCCACAGAACTTTGCCATTTTGGGCTGCATGTGGTACGAGCCCTTTTTGACGTTGTTTGTGAGGATCATCATTCACCGTCTTCATCCTCACTTTCACCACAGGCTTTGGTTTGAACCAAGTTAAAGGTATTGATCCAAAGCTGATAGATACCGTGTTCACCCAAACTTCTTTTCTTTGGATGGCTTCAGCGTGATGACTTCCATGTTGATCAGGGCCTAGATTTTATCCTTAAGGCTGTAGCACGACTTAGTGGGGTGGTGAACCGCTCTGTGGTAGGCACAGTACTTCAGATCATTGGTCCTCTTCGCTTCCTCTTGATTTTAGATTAGAGGGAGTTTGATCTTGTTATTCTCTATGAGATATTTGAAAAGACCCAGAATCTCATCCTTCAGAAGAAATAGGTCATTGGGAATCTCGGTTCTGAAGTCTTCTGCCTCTGCGGCCCTTATTGCCACTGCGACTGTGACTGTTGTGGTGCTCGCCGTTGTTGCTGTTGCTACGGTTGTAGGTGGAACCTTTGGTTCGCGACCGCCGTTTTTGACTACTCCTTTGCCTTTGCCGCGTGAGGCAAAGTTTTGTTTGGGAGCTTCTACCGCCGGCTAGCCTCTTTCTGCCTTCTTCCTTTTGACGAACCGCTCAGCTTGCTCCCCATGCACCTTCAGATCCTTCCATGTATTGGACGGTGCTGTCTCCATCGCTTCCAAAACGTCCAATGAGAGGTTGTTATGGTAGGTATGGAGAATAAACTACTCAGTTATCGGATCTTGGCAATTCATCGCTTTGTTTCGAAACTGCTTGACGAAAGTGTCCACAGTCTCTCTGTCCTTCTACTTCTCATCCAACAATGTTCTGATGGATATCTCAGTATTGTCGTTGAAGAAGTTTGCAAGGAACATGGACTCCATGTTGTCCTAGCTGGTAATGCTCTCTAGTTTGAGATGGCGGTACCAATTGAAGGTGGCTCCTTGAAGGGTGACAACGAATGACAGAACCATCAAGGGCTTGTTTCTAGAAATAACCCCCAAGTGGGACTTGAAATATATTAGGTGCTGGGTGGGGGACCCCTTTCCGTCAAACGGTGTGAAGTTAATCGGACTAAACTTTGACGGATATGGAGTTGACTCCCACTCCCTCAGGTACAAACATGGTATACCCGTCTTCTTCACCTCTTGAGTGGAGATCAAAGTGTTGATGTTACTCCCAAGGTCTTTTATCTTCTTGTTCTCGGGGGCGACGACGTTGCCACTGGCGTTCCGGTCGCTACCTCTAGCATTTTGTTCTTCAGGGGGATTTTCGGCGTCACGGTCCACCTCCCGGTCTGTGTCGTTGTCAACTTGATTGACATTGTTGCCACGATTGGATTTACCCAGGCGATTCGTCAGCGCCTGGATTTGTTGGTCACGCATTTCTCTCATCTGCTGCATGTCCATCTCTATTTTGAACTTGAAGTTCTCCTTCTGTTTAGCCATTGCATCTTCGAGCATTTTGGCCTCTGCTCAGCACTAATCATGAGCGCTTCACAGGACTGTCCCTCGCTGGAAACTGTGTTACCAGAAGCCAATGCACAGCCAGCATCCGATACTTCATCATCTGACGGTAACCCTTTCAGGATCTTGTCATAAATGGATCGCCGAATAGTCCCAGTCTGCAACTGAGTTATTCGATTGGATGGTCAGGGACCGGTACATGTTGATGTCCCTATGCTCGTCATGTTGATGGTGACTCTTAGCAATTCATCTCCTTGAGACACTGATCTTCTCCTTGAGAAGCGTCTTGACCTGAGCTTCGGCATTTCAGCACCAAGTCTGTCAAAGACTGACACCCTCTCCGGAGCTGCTTTGTTGCAGCTGCACTTTGATAGCACTGACCTGATCAACTTAGAACAAAGGCAATGTGTAGGCTTCTCAGGGGAACTCCTCTTTCAAGATTTGTTCGTACCCCCAGCATGATAGTACAACTCATCGGCATGAATGCTAGAGCAACCCATCGTGTGTTGGCACAACTTCTCAGGTATAACGTCGTCGTCATCAGACGAAAATGACTTTTTCTGAGGGTGGACTACCTTATCAAAGTTCCCAAAAGTGACTCGTCTCGACGTTCGCCTATGTGTGTGTGAAGTCTCAACAGACTCTTAAACTCCGATCCGCAGTCCGGTGTGTAGAGCTGTAGGGGTCTTCTGGTCCTTGTTGAGGTGGGTGTGACCTCATGTGTTAGGAGTGACCCGTGACTTCCTCAATAGACCCAAGCATTCCTTGATCGGAATTTTACCTCGATCATCTTGTAACAGGCCGAGGCTCTCGATGATTGCTAGCATGCTAGTTGAAGTAGGAACCAGCTTAGCCAGAAGTTTGGACGTGGACGCTGGTGGTGACCTCGGCCCTGAGGTGGCCTGAGCTCGAGCACCCGCAAACTTCAGCCTCAGCACTGTGGAGGTCAGAGTTGGAATGCTGGCGGACTTTAGCCTCGGCGCTGTGGAGGTCTGTGCTGAGGCCCTAGATTTTGGCCTCCAAACTTGGTGAATTCTTGGTGGCTTTGGGACCACCTCTTCCTTCTTCAATTTGCAAGCTTTTTGCACCAAAGCCCGTGTGCGCAAGGAGCGCGCAGCGCTTTCGGATGTGCTCTTCCAGTGTTGAACGGTTCTGCTTGACTCAGATCCATTCATTCATCGACGGCTTGGATGGGCCATCAATCACCTGAGGCTGAAGCCGATGCTTTAATCTGGATCTTAGATCTACCTCATAGCAGATCCCATCCATTGATTGCAGCACCTTGGCGAATCGGCACGCCATGCTTTGGCGCCGTCGCCGCCGGGCTTTCTTCGAGAGTGTAGGCACACCATCGGCAGTCATCTCTGACGCTGAGGGAACAGAGGATGCGGGCGCCGAGGGGGTTTTGCCACTACCTGCAACTTTGGCAGCAACGAGGTTGGAATTTTCCTCCTGGGACTCAACATCTGAGGCCTAACGGATCTTCCTTGCAGTGGAGATCTTTCTAGACTTGCGAGGAGAGGCAGATCTAGATGAGGAGGAGAGATACTCCTCGAACTTCTACTGGTCAAACTCGTATTCGACCTCTTCCTCGACCAGGATCTTGATCTGCTGTTGCAACACGACGATCTCAAATATGAGACTGTTGGCTCCCACTATGGTCGCCAGCTTATTTGCGGGGAAAGTTGTTTCGACTTCCATTGAATAAATTCATTACAAACTTCAGTCGCTTACAATGCGATTCAAATAAAAAGTTCGCCTTTTTATAAGGCTTACAATGAAATATCGAAAAAGTTTATAACTTTATCGCCCTTTTGTGAACAAACGCGAGATCCGTTTATCAGATCCTCGCTTGGGTGGGATCTTTGCCTATGCTGGGGACACCTTTCCGTCCGTGGACCACTGCATGATCAGATCTAGAGGTGAGATCTATGGATATACGGGGATTATTTTGTGAAAGAAATAACCACCGACGGGAATAAACTCATGAAGGAGATGATTGGCGGAGTGGGTGAAATCGACCAAGCGAAATCACGCACGAACTCTGAGATTAAGACAAGTCTTAATCTAGAGGGTGGATCTGGTAGATCTAACTTGGATCTACCTTTATTCTTCTCCTCGCTGTATAGATCTGAGTTGGGATGAACTCTTCATGCGTACGAGATCTAGATCTGAATTTTCCCTTTGCAAAATCTCAGACCTGTGCGATAAGCTCCCGTTCAGATCAAAAATTTTTAGCCCGGACAACTGAGGACCCCCCTCTCTACTTATAGAGGGGGAGGACATTCTGTCTGGCTGACTCCCCTTAGGTGTCTCGGTCATGGCTGAGACACTAAGTGGTATCTTGGCCTTGGCCGAGACACTAGCCTTTTTTCCAGTGTTTTGGTTTTTTTGGGCATTTCGTCCGATCTCATTTTCTTCTGGTTTTTCATCTGATCTTGATTTACCCTGGTCGTGTCAGATTCGAATCTGGTTGATCGTCTCGTTGATTCCAGAGTCTGATCTGCTCAATTTCATTGATGCTTGAGTCTGGTTGACTCCGTCTTGTCGGTGTTCAAGTCCAATTGGTTCTGTCTCGTCAATATCTGCTAATTTGAATCTTCGCTATTAGATTTATTCCACGATTCATCGCTTCAGTGACTTGCACGCCTCGCTGACTAGCTTCATGCATTCGTCGACTTGCTTTGTGCATTTTGCGGCGCGATATGTTGTTAGCGGTTCTTTGTGGCATCGTCGGATGGGTCGTCGATTGCCAATCCATCGTCACGAGTCACATTCGGGCACTTACAGGAAATTTTTAACACCTACAATAGTGACTGGGTTCTTTTCTGTGTGCCGATGGATCATTGATATTGTACTTCGTTGATGGTTTGACTAAGACAATGGGTTTTCTGCTTTTGGTCTCTGATTTGGTCACGTGGAAGTTGACTCACTCTTCTCTTAAAACCAAATATCAGAGAGAGAGAAAGAGAGATGAAATGCTAATTTCGTGTGTGTGTGTGTATGTATGGGGTGTTCAATCACTTTAAATGAACAATCGTCTTCTCCTCTTATAGAGAGAGAGAGAGAGCATTAATGGCCTCTTCATGAGTGGAGTAAGTGGCCATTTATTTTAGGAGATCATGGGAAGGTGGGTATCCCTTGAAAATATTCCTCAAATGTTAAATTAGTAAAATTCACTAATTAATTAGTTGGTGAAGCTCACTGCAAGTGTTCGGGAGAGACTCACTTGGACGTGGGTGGGCCATCACTTCTGAATCATGTGTAACGTGTCCCACATGGGTAGCTATGAGCGAAGTTTGTTGATATCAAATGGGGAACTTCGTACAACTCAACGCGTGGCCCATTTTTGACTTTCTTATATTGAACCAAAGTGGGTTGTATGGCGACATATGCGTGCATGTTGAGCGAATTTCACTATATCCTATTGTGGGCTTGACTTTGGGCCCATTTGAAGTTTTAGCCCATGGGCGTTCACTTCTTGGATCTAAGCTGAACATTAGCCTAGATAAAATATATTTTAACTGTCTACAACATGTAGGCTCTCAGCATTGCACTTATAGTGTTCAGCTACCCAGCTAAAATAGACATGCTTAACTTTAAATGCAGCTTGGTGCTTAGCCTCTAACCTCACTTGCTTTAGCATGTCCCCAGATATTATTATATCTACGGTGTGTAGTGAAAGTAGCACATGTCTTTCTTGGACATAAATAACGCCCTAATGATCGTCTGGATTTGCTGCCCCTAGCTTAATGCAGTTCTAACTATCGTGTCATGCCTTGTGTCCTTGAAACACCTAACTTGCATGTGATTAGGCTAGGCAGTATATACAATCAGGCCAAACACCACGCACAAATATATAATTAAGCCTATAATAATGATCGATACATACATCTCATCCATCATACATAGAACATAATCATAGAATCATATATAAAAAGCAAATACAAAGAAACTAATATATAACATAAGCAAGTATATAATATAAATATCCAACGGAAGCAAGATACTCAACAATTATCAATAAGTCCTATAGAGAGTGAATAATATAAAAGATATCACGAGTCTAAAATCAATGCCATCATCATAAAATACAGAATAACCAAGCCGTATGGCCTCATGGGTTTGAAATAACTATTGTAACAGTTACATACATCAGAATCACTACATAAAAGCGAGAAGGTGAACCTAAACAAAAAAATCTAGTAGCAGGACTGCTAAAATAGTACTAAATAAATAGATGGATTAGCTGGTCAATAGAAACTCTATCTACAGAAGAACATTGGGCATCGGTGTGCCTGAAAGCAGGATTGAAGAGTCTAGAATCACCATTAGTGTGCAAACTAGGATAGTCCATCTAACAAGTGGTAGAATGAAGAAGTGATTTTTGCACATATAATGTATATCATAGATGCGTGACTAGTTTAAATGTAAGAAAGACGATATAATTTTATCATTTTG
This sequence comes from Asparagus racemosus, assembly GCA_037177215.1. Classification (NCBI taxonomy): domain Eukaryota; kingdom Viridiplantae; phylum Streptophyta; class Magnoliopsida; order Asparagales; family Asparagaceae; genus Asparagus; species Asparagus racemosus. The sequence goes on along the minus strand of JBAKGM010000200.1, from coordinate 31,867,415 downwards.
TTTGCTTTCATGAAAAGACCTTGCATCTCAAATCTAAAAAATACAGCAGCTAAAAGCAGGTAATCAAAACAACACGATCACAGGGATATTAATGAGAATGCACGAAGCTCTTGGAAAGTGATGCAAAGGTATTTCGTGCATCTAATTATGTAGCTTTTACTTAATCTTGTTTATGGAAATCTCTCATGGGATAATGTATGTTTGGTGGACCTTCTAGAAAAGTTAATTAGATTCTCACTTTACTTGGTTTATGTGCACAAAGTCACCTGGCACTAATGCTCAAACACAAACCCGTCCTGCACATTATCTATGAGATATCCAATTCCTTATCATTAATTAACTCGCATAAGCACTCTCATTACTTGGTTATGCATGATATATTATGCATTAGGCCATAATAACTCAATGCATAGAGGACATCTATTATGTGGGTACCCTCTCCGATTAAGTTTCTAAAGCAAACGAAACAACAAATACTAACATAAGTCATCATGACTTGATGCACACAGATATTTAATCTCTTTCTTTTCTTCTCTGTATTGGTTTTTCATGTTTTTACACTTGATCAAGTTTTTTGTGGTGAGGAGTCATGATCCTCCACTAAAGGTCACAATGTATCCATAACTAACTTCCACCCAAATTTTGTACTGCCAAAAAAAGCTATTCTGCCAATTTACACTTTAAAATATTAAGTATTCAACAATTCACCATTAGAGCTCGAGGACACAAAATTATAACAAAGAAATAGGGAAAACCGTTTATCTAAACTCCTCATTTCAATTCAAAAATATCAAAGAATGCGGAGATCTCAAAGTACAAACACCCATGAAAAATACCTCAAATCATGTAATAAAGACTCACTATTGCAAATGTATCATTTATCTATAATAATGGGTCAATCTCCTTAAAAGAGGTTGTGGGTTGAGATCCCCCTTTTGGGGAAATCCTCCCCCCGGATCCAAACCCATGAATTTGAAAGTAATTAAAATCAAAATTTTCTTAGTTGAAAAGATGGAGAAACTCAAGATTTAAAAGAGCTATAAACTAGAATGTTTAAATAACAAGTTTAGCAAGCAAAAATATTTACCTTGTGATGTATATCTCTGTTCTTGGTCTCCAAACTCTCCAAAACCTCAGCTCTAATTTTTACGGGAAAGAAAATGGCACTCTTATAGAGAGAATCATGAATTGGGTTTTGGGTTAATGGATGCCCTTCTATTGAATCTAACACAATATACTAATTAGCCATAATGCCCATTATCTCCATTAAAGCCCACTACTTGATTTTTAGTGAAAGATAAAAGTAATATTAGTAACCTTCCACTTGAATAAAGAATGTGACATGTGTCAAGAATATAGGATACAATAAAATTAGATGGTTCAAATTTATCCAATCAAAATCTATATTGAAATTGATTCGAAAAGGGGTAGAGTCCTTACACCATATACTCTTAAGAAGAAAATTTCATCCTCAAAATTCAAAGAACTAGGTGTGAGGAATGAACGAAAAGAAAGAAGGTACCACTTAATTGAAAAGATGGGGATATCGAACACAAATCTCATCATCTCTGCCAAGTGGCATTACTTGGATAGTTATGATCCTAAGAGACTAAGATGAGAAGAATGCTATGATTCTTGAGGATAATCTCACTCCAATTAATGATAGCAATGGGGTTTTCCAGAATGAAATATTGTCCCCAACTTCAAGCTTAGAGATGTCAATTGCATGATCATCCTCTAGAATGTAATGTAGAAGTTGTGAGACATGGAAAATATCATGCACTCCAGATAAACAAGGTGTTAATGCCGAATGATAGGCTACTTGATTGACGTGCTCCAAGACATAGAATGGACCTATGTACCTAATGCTTAACTTCCCCCTTGCTCCAAAGCATATAACTCTCCATGTTGGTGAAATCCTTAGGAATACATGGTCACCCTCCTTGAACTCCAAAGGACTCCAGCCTATGTCTGCCTAGCTTTTCTAATGATCTTGGGCTCTTTTCAAAGGATTCGTTACTACTTGAATCTTATCCACAGTCCTAATCACCATTTCTAGACCTAGCATCTCGCTTTCTCCAACTTTATCCTGGCAAACTAGCAGTCTCCATCTCCAATAATAAAACACTTCATATAATGCTATTTTAATACTAGCCTAGTAACTGCTATTGTAGGAAAACTAAGTGAGATGTATATACAACTCCCACATCCCTCTAAAGTCAATCATACACACCCTCAACATGTACTCTGAAATCTAAATAGTATGCTCATATTGGCCTACCTTTTGTAGGAAATAAGTCGTACTAAAATAAAGACGAGTGCCTAGCTTAGCATGAAAGTCTTGCTGGAAGTGTGATAGAAAATTGGCATCTGCATCGAACACAGTACTGAGAGTACTCCATGAAGCCATACAATCTCCTACATGTATCTCTCAGCAAGCTAATTAGTAGGCTACCCGACTCTAAATGGAATTAGGTGTGCTAACTTGGTCAATTTATTCATAATGACCCATACTGAAGTGTTACCTCTCAAACTCCTAGGAACGCCATCACAAAATCCATAGTCATATGCTCCCACTTTTAATAAGAAATGGGTAATGGCTGCACCAGACTCCCTAGTCTCTGATGCTCATCTTTCACTTGCTGACAAGTCATTCACTAGAAAACAAACTAGACGATTTTCTTCGTTATGCCTTCACACCAAAATCTCTGGCAAAGATTGCGGTACATTAGGGTTCCATCTTCTTTCATGCATACATCTGTCCTCTTCCCATTCTCAACTAATTTCTTCAACTCAAGGATCCTCTCATCTCTTGTTTGCTCTATTCCAATCCTTTCCACTAGATTAGAATCTATATGGATATCATCAATTGTCATCTAGCATACGGAGGCAACACTTTAATCTGCAACTTGGAGAACTCCTCAGATAAATCTATTTGAGATGTCAACATTCTCAACTCTGGGTATCTATTAAAAGTGTCAGGAAGTGCATCAATCTTTTCCAGGTGATACTATAGAACTACATCATATTCCGCTAACCATCTCCTCTTCCTCATGTGAGTTCCTTCTAAATAAATATGTACTTCAAGCTTTACACTCAGTAAAAACCTCAAATCGTTCACCTAACAAGTAATGTCTTCATATCTTCAAGGCGAAGATAATTGTAGCCAATTCTAAATCATGAATGGCATAATTCCATTCATAAGGCTTCAACAAACTCAAGGCGTAAGCAATCACTTGCCATTTTTCATCAACATGCAACCAAGCCCTTTGCGTGATGTATCACTAAGAACTGTGTAACCTCCATTTCCATTTGTTACTCCTTAGATAGGGACAGTGGTCAATCTCTACTTCAACCCCATGAAGGATTCCTAGCACTTCTTGGTCTACTTAAACTTTTCTTCCTTTTCGAACAACTTAGGTATTAAACCAGCGATCTTTGAAAAATTCTTAACAAATCTCTAAAAATATCCACCAATCCTAAGGATCTACAAACTTTTGCGACATCCTTTAGTGTTGGCTACCTGACTATATCCTCAATTTGCTTACCGTTAATAGCTATTCCAGCTGTCGATACTATATACCCAAAAAGGGAAATTTACTTAGCGAAAACTTATACTTCTTGAGTTTCCCATACAATTGTTCATTCCTCATCACTTCCGACACTACTCTTCAAACTCTCCAAACACACTAGGATATTGTTAATGAAAACTACAACGAACTAGTCTAAGTATGGAGCAAAGATTTGATTCATAAAGGCTGTAAATCCAAATAGAGTGTTAGTTACACTGAAAGGAAAAACTAGGAGCTCAACATGGCTATATCTGGTACGAAAAGAAGTCATGGGAATGTCCTCCTTCTTCACTCAGAGTTGATGATACACAGAGCTCAGATCTAACTTGGAGTACATAGTAGTTCCTCTTAACTGATCAAATAGATCATTGATCCGAGAAATTGGGCACTTGTTTTTTATAACTACCTGATTTAAGTCCCTGTAATCTACATACATACTTCCTTTTCCATCCTTCTTCCTTGCCAGTAAAACTGGTGCTTACCACGGTGAACAACTAGGATGTTAAAACCCTTTCCTTCGGTAATCCTCTAACTGTTCCTTGAGCTCCTCCAACTTCCGCAAGGCCATTCAATACACTAGTTTAGACATCGGTGCTGTGTTCGATACTATGTCAATGGTAAACTCTATACTACAGGTTGATGTTAGTCCTGACAAGTCCTTAGGAAAGGCATCTATAAATTCCCTCACTCAGGAGGAATAGGTCTCTTCTCCAGTAATTTCTCTACCCCCATTGCAACAAAAGTCCTAGTAGCTATGGCTCGACACTTTGGTGGATCTGAACTCCTATTATCTCCCTCAAACACAACAAGAGTATGCCTAGGTAGATAGAAGCTAACAGCTCACTAATATGGTCGTCTAGAAGGTATGTGATTGGTTAAGGACCTCTTATGTGAAGGATGCTATTAGACTCTACTTAAACTTTTGATTAATGTTCACTAAGCTACTACCAGTCCTAATGATACAACCAATCTCTACAACAACATAGAGAGCACAAGCCTCACTATCAAAAGCTGACAATTCCATGCTATGAGAAGACATAGATAAGAAACAGAGGAGATAAAATCAAAGGATGTAGAATCAACCCATTGGAGATATATAAATTTTGTTAAATATTCTTGTTGTATTGAGATGTATGTAGTGATATATCTTAGACTTTGTTAACAAAAAACCTTGTCACACCTTGTGTCCCAAAACACCTGATGGCCACTTGACTAGGCTAGGCAGCATATACAATCAGGCCAAACACCACACAAAAGTACATACTTAAGACTATAATAATGATCGGTACATACATTTCATCCACCATACACAAAATAGAATCACAAAATCACACATAAAACTAAATACAGGGAAACTGATACACAACATAGCAAGTGTACAGTACAAACACATAGCAAAAACAAGATACACAAGAAATACCAACAAGTCTCGTAGATAGCGAATAGCATAAATGAATTCACGAGTCTAATATTAATGTCATCATCTCAAAATAGATATTAACCTTCCCACATGGCCACACAGGTTTGAAATAGCTATTGGAATAGTTACGTACATTAGAGTCACTACATAAGAGCAAAAAAATGAATATACACAAAAAAATTCCAGTGGTAAGAAAACCAAAACAGAACTAAAAAAATAGAATGATGAGCTGGTTGACATGAATTCCATCTACCAAAGATCACTAGACTCCAATGTGCCTGAAAGTAGGGATGGAGGGTTGGGGTTCGCCACTGGCGTGCAAAACAGGACAATCAAAAAGCCATCTAGATAGTGGTAAAATAAAAAAGTGTTTTGTGCACATGTAAAGTGTCATGAATGCATGACTGGTTTAAATATAAAAAAGACTATATAACTGTACCACTTTAATTGGTTTCATAAAAAGAACATCATCTCAAATCCATAACATAGAGCAGATAAAAGTAGATAATTAGAAAAGCATCATCACATAGATATCAATGAGAATGCACCAAGCTCCCGGAGTGTGATGCAAAGATAGTGTGTGCATCAAACAATACAAATTTTACTTAATCTTGTTTAGGGAAAGCTCTCACAGGATAATATGCTTTTGGTGCACCCACTGGAAACGTTGCTTAAATTCTTACTTTACTTAGTTTGTGTGCACATGATCATCTGGTAATAGAGCTAAAACACAACCTGAGACCACACATTATCCATGACCCCTCTTGTTAATTAACCCACATGAATATTTTCATTATTTAGTTGTACATGATATATTGTGTAGTGGGCCTAAAACACTCAATCCATAGCATCTCATAAGTGCCTTCTCTTACTAGGTTTCTAAACAAATGAAACATGCCCATCAAATATCAAAGTGTGTCATCATGAGTTGATACACATAGATACTTGATCTCTTTCTTAGTTTCTCTTTTTTGGAATATCATATTTTTATGCTTGATCAAGTTTTTTGTGATGTAGAATTACGAGCCTTAGCTAACGATCGCAATGTGTCCAAAATTGAGATCTTTCTTGATTTAATTAGTGTCATGAGGAACACGCTTAATATCCAATCATCATCATCATGTATATACCGCATCATTGTGTGTAATCAAACTTACCCCTAAGGCCAAGACTCATCATAACGTATCAAGGAAACAAAAGTCTAAGGTATAACCAAGGGTAGCATGCATAATATCCTTGAATTCTAAGTCAAGGCATAGCATAACACCACTTCCCAAGAACATATATAACACTTTGCGGTAATATGGCATAACATGCCTTACTTGCATATTTAAATATGGATATATCATGAATTCAATGAGATAAATATAAACATTGAACTATAGCCAAGTGACTAATTAATCATTTTCTATATCTCAATATGGCAAGATCGAGCTTAAATGTATAAATGGTATCATAATCCATGAAAGGAAACTAAAGACACAAGAAAAACAAGCCTAAACAGATCAATTTCTCAAAATCAAAAGAATCTCTTTTCTTGTATTTAGCACGTGCACTCGGAGGTTAGGCATGTCAAAGGATACGTGTCCTAAATTAAGTATACACCGATCCAATTTGACCTCACAGAGGCCAAGTCAAAGGATGCCATTAGGCCAAGTCAAAAGGCATCCTTACTCGGGCCCTTATACTAGAATCGACTTAATGCGTTATTACCCAGTTAACCGAGTCGAGAAGCGTCCTCATTTAAAAGGACAAAATCGAAATGTGTCCTTTCAAGGCCACCCTCGAAAATCTGAGATGTAACGAAATCTTTCTCGAACCCCTCAACAACAGCCAATCACAATATCATTTTATGCATAGTCAAAGCCATCATCACATCTCCCTTAAAGTCATAATGACTTATTGGATTATGTTGGCGCTGCCACCCCTCTGTCGTAGTCACAATAAAATTGTGGATGACTCAGATCACCCACTGCCGACACCTGCAAAGTGTCAACTGACCAAGCCGTCTGCTTGGACTCCACCAAAGTTATGGAAATACCCTCCAAAATCTACTATAAATAGGCGCGTTGCCTACTACATGGAGGTACGCAATTTTGACACTACAACCTACTATACTCATATTTTCTTCACATAAGATCAACAATAACTTGATCATCGGAGGAACCACTCGATAACCCAACTCTGATCCTCTTATGTGTTGTTTGTGTGCAGGATCAAACTCTCTTCTCGATAATCATCCATCAAAGAATACTGAGGGACCCTAAATATCCTATAACTCTCACAAAACCTTACTGTTAAACATCTAACATCAACACAATCTATTATCAGAATTTTACTAAGCACGTGCACTAAATAGGCTGAGCACATGCATTCCTACTAAAATTTTTGATTCTCAAAATGATTTTGATTAAATATTCCTTCAGCTCAAGACCAAATCAAAAACCAACTTCTACCTTTTACTTCAAAATATCAATTATTTACCAATGCAATATTAGAGCTCGAGGGCTCACAATCTAAACCAAAAAATGGGTCAACCCCTTATCCAAACTACTCATTTAAATCCAAAAACATTGAAAAAATGTAGAGATCTCAAATTACACAAAACTCCATAAAAATACCATAAATCATGAAATAATAACTTAATCTTGCAAAGGTATTATTTATCTACAATAATGGATCCTTCTCCTTGAAAGAGATTGCGAATTTACATCCACCCCTTAGAGAAATCCTCCCATTGATCAAAACCAATGAATTTGTAAGTAATCAAAATGAAATCTTTCTTGGTTGAAAAGATAGAGAAACTCAAGACCTAAAATACCCAAAAACTAGAATTTTTAAATAATAACTATAGTAAGAAAAAACCGTTGCCTCGAGGTGTACACCGCTCTTTTCTTGGCCTCCAAGCTCTCCAAAACCTTAACCCTAATTTTTAAAGGAGGGAAAATAGCCCTTTTATATTAGGAATCATGAAATGGGCTGTGGGTTAATGGATACCATTATTGTAGAACTGACCTAATAGACCAGATCTAACCTAATAGCTTAAGAGGCGATGAGCCCATTATCTTTTTTTAAGCTCAAGCCATTATGAAAAGCAAATAAAACAACTTGAAACTCATAATTTGATTTGTAATGAAAGATAATAATAATAATTGTAATCTTCCACTTGAATAAATAATTTGACATGTTTCAAAAATCTTGGATTAAATAAACTCGAATGTAAAAATTTATCCGATTGAAATCTACGTTCGAAATTGACCTTGAGCAGGGTAGGATCTTTACATACTCAAGATCACTGATCATAAAGATCATAATCAAAAGGTGATTTGATCTTCTGCCGAGCTAACATCTCATTTAAATCCAATTTAATGATAAGAACACAGATCCCTAATGGAGAAACATATGCGAATCCTACATTAAGAACATCTTGGAATCTCTTTGAACTCAAACAATCTCGAACTCCAGAATAAGATCATTCCTCATTGCAATCCACCAACCGATTTCTGTTGAGCAATCTTTCTATCTCTACAACTGGTGTGACCAGCCTCAAATCTCTAAGTCCTAGTTGAATCGTGATCTAACTCAAACAAAGCCTCAGTAGTATCCATAATCTCTGACTCAAGAAGAAAATTATGATCTTATAATATAAAGTGTCTACCACTATCTTGAAGTCAGAATATATATATATATATACATATTAGTACCTTCATAAAAGAAAGACTAAGACACTTAATTAAAAGTTGTATTAAGATTATTAACATTTCACGAGTATTGTTCTTCCCTCAAAAGTATGCCATCTCATCAAGCCTTTCCAACTCAAAATAAAATTAAATCCCAAACAAAGAGAGAAAGGCCTAAGGCCCAAACACAGTGTTCAAAGATATAAATCTTAAAATCATTTTATAAATGTTGAAAATAGAATATAAGATTTCTTAGAGATAGACCAGATTGGGTAGTCAAAATATAGTACCATCTCTACCTGAAATCTCCCTCTTGAAATGATTTGTTTATGTTTTGCTATGTGTTACGTTAATAAGTGTGAACCTAAAGTTGCAATCACACAACTATCAAGTTATGTTATAAAAAGTTATCGATCTTACGAGGAAGGTGTTGTAAAAGTTAATCAAGATCAGTTCTTATGTTGTGTGTGTGACAATTAGGAGTGAATAGAAAAAAGATGATGGGTTGTGTAGTGATATGAGAGTGTTTGTGATTGAATGCAAATAAAAATAAAATGAGATTGAGAGAGGAGAAAGAATGATGAATAAAATTAAGGAAAATAAAGAAGGTAATAAAGGAAAATAAAACAAATAAATAAAAAGCAAGAACAAAGAAGAAGATCAAGAATGTAAAATGTGGAGGATTAATTAAAGATATGAGGAATATAGAATAGATCCACTTAGATAATCTCAATCTTATGTGAATAAGTAGGATATAAAACTAATTTCAAACAGTTTTTAGAATTTCTACAAATATTAGCTCCACATTTAGAGAAGGACAATTCCCTAGAGGGTTCTAGCCTCAAGGTGAATAGTGTAAGAAAATAAAATCTAAATTATAAAATAAATGCAAGAAAGTAAAAACTTGAATGTAAATACATGAAAGTAAAGACATGAATGTAAATCTACTCTACAAAGGATTAAATAAGAAGAAAAGAAAATATTATAAGAAAAGAAAAGAAAGGAATAAAAAGCAAACTGTCATCTTCATCTTATCTTCATCTTCATCTTTTTTTCCTTCCTTGGACAAAGAGAACAAAAGAAAATATGAAGGGGTGAAAGTTTGTTTTATTAATTGCAATAAAAAGTTACAAATTTAGAAGTTCTTCTCAATTAAGAGTACCCCTCCTCTCTAATTGGAGTTTTTTACAAAATATTTCACATTGAAACCCCTCACCCTCTACCCCTATTTATCAGCAATGAAGGAGAACCCTTGGATGAAACTTGGCAACCAAGGAATTAAATATCAGCCACCAAATCTGTTGCAAACCAATCGGTTGACCAATCGGTTGGCCAATCGGTTGACCAATCGGTTGGCCAATCGGTTGACTCACCGACTAGCCAATCGGTTGGCTGACAGATTGGCCAATCTGTTGGCCGGCCGATTGGCCAATCGGTTGGTCAATTGATTGGTTTTTGCAGATTTAGTTTTTTTGTGATTTTTCTGACCAGATTTCTTCATGGATCCTTAAGCTTTCTTGGGCCTTCTTTTGTCTTCATATTTAGGCTTCAATAAATGGTAGAAAATCAGAGATTTTGAGTCGTTTGGTCTTCAATTCATGATTTCTTCATTAACCTGCAAATTAAGATAAAAACAATTATTAGTGGCATATTTATTTCTATCAGATAGATAATGAAGGTATAATTTTATAATAAAAATGTGATTACAACTATGCCTCTGAACATGAGGCAAGACATACATAAGAAATTCACAATTTTTATTTACCTACTATATTTATCTTGTCACTTTTATTAGGTTTTCCATTTTTCATAAAAAATTTTATGACACCTCAAGCGCTGACAGTAGAATAGCTACTCATCATAAAGTTTTCAAAACTTATTAGAATTTTTAATAAATTAATTTTGGCATTTAAAATAATTTTTATAAACTTCTAAAGTTTATAAAAAAAGCTTTTTTAGTAAAAATCCACAAACTCTTAATTATGAAACCTAATGGGCACCCCCAATAAGAAATTTCTTCAATACAAAAACAATTTTTAGAATTTTAAAATGTTTTCAAAAAAAACCAAAAAGACATATATGCAGGAGCCCAGCAGCGCCCCACTCTAGCCACCCGCCCCCTCCCTAGCCGCGACGGTGCCCAGAAGAACCGGCGGCGGCAGCAGATGTCAACGTTATTACCCAAGTTCTGCGTAGAGATCCCACCTCGTCAAACCTCTATAGAGCCATGGCATTTGGTGCCATGCATCAATGCTGATGGGCAATGACCCCCAGCACCCTACAGTGGTTTACTTAGCCCCCACCCCCCTACGCGTGCGTGCACACACACATCAGCACCCTAGGCGCTAGCCGGCCTCCTCCAGGGGTCAAACTTAATAAAAGTTATTTTTGTAATAAAAAAATTTTAAAAACCCATTTTTTATAAAATCACAGATTTAAAAATTAGTATTTAGATAAATCTCGAATTTATAAAGAATTAATAAGTCTCTGAATTATTTCAATAGCCCACAAATTTAATACATCATACTTTTTACAGACCTAACACCGCAGATGCCAAAGATTGTATTTTTAAACCAAAATTTGAAATTTTTTAATAAAAAATTGAATCCTTTTAATAATAAACATTATATTCTTTGGTTCCATGGCCAAAATCACTATCAAGAAACTACGATTGATCTGAGATCCAACTCTGACACTACTGTAGAATTCGGATAACTACACGCATGCAAAAATGTTAATCTACCGTATAAATAATGCACAACGGAAGTAAAGAAACTCTAGCATGCATCTAGAAAATATAAATAACAAGTTTAACGTTACAGATTTGGATCTTTTCTATAGAATCATCATGTCCATCTTGATCAACAGCCACAAGCTTACCACGTCATGCAACCGACAAGAAGCCCCTACATATCACCTTGCTACTACTATGTTGACATAAACATGATTGAGGAAGAATATATTCTTCTGTTCTATGGCTTAAATCACCATCAAGAAACTACGATTAATCCTATATCTAGATCTGACACCAATATAGGATCCAGATAACTACACGCATGTGATAAGGTTAATCTACTACATAAACAATGCATGACGGAAGTTAAAAAACCCTTGCATGCATCTAGACAATGTAAACAACAACTTTACGGTTATGAATTTGAATCTTTCCTATAGAATCACCATGTCCATCTTGATCAACTGCAGCAGGCTGACCACATCGTGCAACTGGCAAGAAGCCCCTGCATACCTTGCAACTACTGCATTAAAATAAACTTGGTCGAGTAAGAAGATGAAGGCTATGATATGTGTATTACTTATGTTCCAATATATATGCATAGATAGGTGAAGAAGAAAAACACTAGTGTTACAAGATTTTTCCAGTTGACCGTTTCGCTAAGAACCGGTTAGTACCCAAAAGCTCACCCAATCAATTGGGTGAATCCACAATTACTAACAATTGGACCACAAGCTCCGTTTCAAGTTATGAGCTAGCCAACTACTATCAATGTTAAGAGGGTGGATAATTTTACATTACATCCCTAAAAATTTCTCAAGCTTTCCCATGAACCATTTGCAACTATGTAAGCATCAAAAGGTCTAGCGGATATTATTTTTAAAGAATTTTTTTAAGTGCTGTTAGTATCCATCAAATGAGAAATTGTACTAGAGTAGGCTAATCTCACTTTCACTAAGATGTGTCACTTATACCAAGAAGAGTAGAGCAATCCCTAAATACTTTAGCCCTTCGGTATATATTAGTATCACTTTGATTGTAAAAGGATAGATTGCATGCTTCTAGGAATTTATTTCTTCCTGTTAATTATTCTTATTAAAAGAAAGCCCTGATTAATAGAAGGTAAGAATTAAACTAAAATCTAAAGAAAATTCTGAGAAGTATTATTTAATTCTAGTATCTTTCTAATATATCATAAAATTTAAGGAGAACGAGATGGGATCTTAGGGTCTCCAACCTCTATTCTGGAGTCCTCCCTTTCAAAATAAACGTGTAGAAAACTTTTTCTTGTCTCGTACGCTCGTAAGTCTTCCTCTTGAGTTTCTCTTAGTAATTTCTCTCTATTTCTTTACATGTGTCCTTTTTTGAATGGGAAAAAAGAGGTCTCCATTTATTAGGAAGGCAAGAATAAGTTTGTCTCCAGGTGTCAGGAAGATATTGGTTGGGGAGTTACTATAACGCTTATGGTAACTCCGTATCACAACTACTTGTTGCATCTGCTTATCACAACTAATGTGTCCTTCATTGTCTTTTATACTTGCTGTGCCTATCATACTTATTTTTGTGTTTCTTATCATAAGTCTTATGAGGAGCCCATATATCCTCAAATTGAAATATACTTTAGTTTATGTGAAGTGTGAATATCCTCAAGTTAAAGTTTATTGTGAAAGTCTACGAGTACGTAATGTCATTAATAAATTAAAATTGACATGCAATACAGGAGGCATCTGCCTTTGTGTTGGATTAATAGAGAGGGTGCATGTACCCTCAAATTTAATTCTCAAATTGATTTACATAAGGTGCTACCATCCTCACATTGAGTTTTATTGATAATACTTGTTGAGCTCATCATATTTGATATATATTAAGGGCAAGAGATGTCTCTTTGAATTAATTAATATAGAGAGTCTACCTTCAAGTTACCTTTTATAGTTTATTATATGAGGTGTAGATATCCTCAACTTGATTTCACTTTCAAAGCTTAATGAGCAAGTGACAACTTCAATGGATTAAAGTAAAAAATATTATTAAAAGATATTACGCTCTTTAAATAATTATGCTTGTGGCTAGTTAGGACATGAAATTTTTTTTTCTTTTTTGTGCATCTACAAATTGCCCCCCATGGGCTCATGTACTCAGTTTTTTACAGGGTACATGCATCCAAGTGTATTTCATTGTTTGTTAATAATTAACAATGTCATTCATCTTTGTTGAAGGTCATTTGTACATGTTGTTATAGTATTCATAAGGTAGAGGCATTACTTTTATTGGGAATACTTTATTGAAGATGATACTTTCAGTCAATGATAGTTGCATATATTTGACTTTAAATTTCATTTAAGAATTGCAATCAATAGAAGCAGGCCAAGAGTACAATACGTAGGTTCTGAGTAAAACCTTGTTAAGCGAACAAGATGCAATGAAGCGGCCATAACATTTGACTCCTAAAGCCGTCAGCCAAAGATGGTTTCTGAAACTCGTAAAAACTATCAAAAATCTCTTGTTGCTGATCACCACAGTAGGGAAAGTGACAAATCCTTTGTCATCAAGTCTTGTTGGTAATAAGAAACTGATTAATCGTAAGGACTTAGATTTTTTGATTAAATTACATATTTAATTGAGGGAATTTTTATAAATTGTGTAATTATATCTAATCGATATGATGAAATTCTCCAAAGTATAACTTTATTAGAATGAGATTCATGAATTAATCATGTATTTAACTTATTAGTAAAGGGGATTTGCATATTTAACTCTAAGGGTTATAAGAGTAAAAGAAATAATCTTTGCATAAGTCCAATGCTTATAAGTACCCACATTCTTAGGGTTTTTCCTTATTTTTCTAAATATAATCTCTAGAGCAGGAATTCGATAGCAGAAAATGACCAGATAAGGAGGAGAATCACTAGGAGAAAATGATCGTCGGTTCAGGCGAGGGTTTCTCCACTTGTTCTAAATCATTATATGGGGTTTATCTTCATCTTTCGTCTCTGATTCTGATATAAAACCATAGAAATTTGTTCAAATCATGTTAGGGTTTTTACATGATGTTTTCCAGATGATTTAGTCATGTTAATACTAGATTTATTAGGTTTAATTCTTACATAATCAATAGAATTGAAAAACATGCACAAAACTTACACGATACCTAGTTCTTCATATTTTATTTTTGTTGTTTTTAGAAAATGTGTAAAATCATGGTAAAATATTCTATATATCACTTCTAAGGAGTTACAAAAAGACTCAAGGCAAAACAGTGAAAAAACAGCGTTGTAGCAGATCAATTGTGCAGGAGCAGTAACAAATCACCCGTTTAGTTGAGTGACAATAGCCACCTGAATGAGATTTAGATGTTGGGATGAATGACATCAAACATCTAGTCGAGCAGCAGGGGTCTGGTTCAGGCAATTAGTCAATTGATCAGGGCTTGACTGAAAGTCAGGTTTCAGTTTTTGTTATTAGAGACGTCAGGATTTTTGGGCACACATCTAGTTTTGGAATTTTGGACATCTGGGTATAATTTTCAACCATCTAGTTTGTTTTGTTTTGATATTATCTTGTATTTAATGTGTAGTTTAGTCTGTTTAGACTATATATTTATTTTTAAATAATATATTGGAGAGTATATTATTATTTAATGATGTAAGAGTAGTCCTATGAGATATCTACATAATATATGAAGTGTTTTGATCACTCCAATTGCTCAATACATGAATAAATGTATGTGAAACCACTATCAAGTGAATGAACAGTACAAATAAATATCGTTATGCATGCAATGGTGGTAGAATTAGCATGTTAGAACTTAAACCGTAATCTTTTCATATGTGGACCGGTGTAGAAACCTGTATCCTAGAGTATGGAATGTACCCTAATTTAGTTAGTACTAATACATGAGTCGATTAGGTGACTGATCCATATCTTGAACCGCTCTGGTTAGCACTAACTAGGTTGTGTAAGGTTGTTATAAGAATTGAATTTTAGTGTAAAATATTGCATATACAATTAAGTAACAACGAGTATGGGGGATAACTATTGAGATGAATCGTGACTTAAGATTAGTTGGTTGGCAAGAGAACTCCGATATGAGAGCCTATTTTGTTAGTATGAGTTATTTAAGTGTAACCATGTTAAACGGACAAACTAAATCATTTCACATCCAAATAAGAATGTAATTAATTTTCTCAATATGTTATTTATGTTTTGTTATATGTTGCGTGCACAATAATATATGATATATCCGTTATATGTTGCGTGCACAATAATATATGATATATCCATCTAAGGCTAATGACCACTTTTTTTTATTCTTGTTTTATTCTTATCTAGTTGATAAGGATATTATCATTATAACTGTGCAGCTAACCCTTAATTCTTGTACTTATCTACATTTTCCTTACTTGGACCTTACATCTAAGCCTTTTGTGGACTCCCTTCTTCAAGTAATAAAGTGAATCAGATTGCAGCAAACCAAGCATGTGTAAATAAGCTGGTTTTGAGGAGGTAGTGTGCCCTGCAGTAGTGCTAAAAACAATGATTAGATTATTTTAATATCGGTTGATATTTTGTGATATCAATTTAAAAACATTATCTAGTATTTGATGGCTGCATTTGAACCAATACTTGTATTTATTTTTTAGAGATAGAAGCTCATCTATCTAGTGGATTTGGAACTTTGGACAACTGATATAACTATTTCTTAATTTTTTTCTTTGATATTTTATCTTGATATTGGTGCTGATGTGATGAGACCTGTACTTTTCATGTATATTTATATTATAAGTTATTGTAGATGTATAACAAAATAGGTTACAAGGTATTTATAGAATACTTTATTATTTTAGTTCTATATATATTCTGCCTACGAGGTCATCATCCGTGAGCGGGGCGTGATAGGATTTTAGTGGTATCAGAGCTAAGGGTTGATATATATCCCAATCAAGTATAATATCACATCCAACATAGAACATTACACTATTACATTCCATGATTCTTTTCTCCATTGGAATCCTTACATTTCTTTGATAATCATTCAAGGCTACATAAGACATGACTAGGGATGTAGGATCAAACAACACAAATGCAAATGCAAATGCCAACACAAATGTGAATGCAAATGCGAATACGAATGGGAAAGATGCATAGAAGCTATTGGTGATTTGATGAGCGATGCTTTTCACTACAGAACAGTGAGAGAAGCATCACATGAAGTAGATAGAAGAGATAATAGTAGCTAACAAGCGGCGTGAGGCATTGCTTTAGCAACAAATTTAGAATTCTCTCAATTAACCAACTATAGTTAAGATTGAAGGGAATAAGAATTCACACATGCAGGTAGTATGATGAATTTTTGATGATTGCAACTGAGAAATTTTCTGGAAGTGGTTCAACAAGTTCTGCTTAAGATTGGCATGACATGACCAATGGACTCTAGGATGTGACCAAGCTATCCGATGTGGATCGTGTGAAGGTGGTGAAGGTTCAATTTGTCAGTCAAGCTAGGCCATGGTGGGTAACAAAGGAAGCTCATGGGAATGAATCGATAACTTGGGTGACTTTTACAAAGATTTTTCTAGAAAATTATATTTCCGAAGTGACACTGAGGGTGCTTCAATGCTAGTTTATGGATTTAATTCAAGGGAATAAATCAGTGGAAGTGTATGTTTTAGAGTTCAAGAGATTCAATCCATATGCATCAAGTTGGATGGGAACCAATACGGATCATGCTAGACATTTTCTAGATGGGTTGAACTAAGGGGTCAAGTCTCATATCGTTACATGGAGATTGAAGACGTACAATGAGGTCAAGTCTCATATCGCCAACATGCTCCAAGTTTGAACGGATAGCAGCATCGGATATGACCAGAGAAGTCAACAGTAATGCAATCGCAAGTGGGAAACATCCAAACACTGGAAATGTTAAACAAACAAAAATAGGGAGTAATCATGAGCAAGCCAATTATCTGAATACACCATAGCAACCACGAAGGAAGGAAGCTAAGCTGGTGTGTGACTTTTACGGGAAGTTCGAACACAATGTGGGGTAGTGCTGCAAAGCTTACGGGAAGTGTTATATTTGTAGGGCAGCAGATCCTAAAACTACTTTTTGCCCTAGGTCTCGAGCTATTATCCTAGTGTAGCACGTGAATTAATAGGGAAATAGAAAGGAAATTGTACCCTACTAAGGAAGGCAATTCAAGCACTTTGGCAAGACATATAACATGAAGTTTGTAACACCCAATATTTTTTTATTAGATGTAATTATGTATCTTGCATGAAGGTTGTATCTTAAGGCCCACTTTGCTTTTGTTTTTGTTTTTGTTTACTTAGAAGGCCAATTAGTTGTCAAATAAGCCCATTAGCTTAAAATCCCAACTCTAAATTTTCCTCAACCATCTCACCGCTTCCTGTAGATTTGTTTTTCACGTAGAGGAAGAATCAATAATCAAATCTTCAAGTAACCAACCCCCCATCCTAGAAAATCTCTAACTATCTAATAATCTTATCTCTTTAAAAAGTCTATCCATCTCCTCCACTTTTTCTTTGCAGTAACTCGCGAAAAAAACAATAAAAAAAGAGAATGGAGGGGGAAGAAAATTAGAGGATTGGGTACTCAAGGACAGAGAACGGATAGGGATTTCTAAGTTCAGAGTTCCAATTATTTCTTCCTAGAAAATCATGAGGAAATGATTGTAGTTAATTTTTATATATTTTTTTATTACGATGCTGTAGCAAAAATCTTTACGCTTTATGCAAGCATTTCTTACGCTAAACTCTTTGATTTTCATAATGATCTTATCCAACTACTAGTATTCTCCTCCTAGAGTTATGATGATTAATTTGTAGATAGTTTTTATTACATTGTTGTTTTACCATAATATTATACGAATAATCTTTTAACCTTTATGCATATATTTTTTTAAGCAAGTATTTTTTTATGTTTATCCTAGAAACTTTATTCATTCAAATTTAGATTTATTTTCTTATTGGGATTGTAGGTACTTGGTTATTCTAAGTTTTCAAAAATCACATGCAGGTGAAATTCCTTGTAGACTTTATGAATCATATCTTGCATGCTTTGGGAAAATTTCTTAGTTAAAATTTATAATATCCTTTACATTTTAAGATTTATTACAATTTCTGAGCAATGATATTCAATAAGAGAACAACCTCCGTTTTTTAATGGAAATTTTCTTCTGCGAGAATTTTCCTAATTAAATAATAAATTATTATTTTTAATCAAGAGTTCTCTAATTGAAAACTTTTTTATTTCGATCAGTTTATTTTAGCAATAATAATAATAATTTTAAAGTTTTCTTAATTTTTTATATTATAGTTATAGCAGAGAATAGTCGTAAATAAAGTTCGACTGTCACTTTTTTCACAAAGTAATCTTTGAAGTTCAAGTTAGATGGGTTAGTTATTAGTCCTTAGGTCACGGGTTCGAATCCTTTACACTATCATTTTTTTTATAAAAACTCTTTGGGTTTGTTGTGAATTCAAACCAGACCCAGTTAGGATCCAATATCAAATTCTAGACCCGTTGGGTTTATAACTGAAATTTCAGACCCATTTCCGTTTAGAACTTAATTCCAGGCCCGTTTGGGTTTATAACTCAAATTCTAGACCTGTTGGAGTATAAGACTCAAATTACAAACCCGTTTAGGCCTTTTACTCACCAAAAATCAGCTTTGTTACTGTTTGACCCATTTTGACACTAAATAATTATATCATGTTATTTATTTATTTATTTTTCTTTTTCTTTCTGGGCTATGATGAATGAGAATATTATTTGATCACTTGATGCTTGTTGGACTACCTGATGATATGTTTGATCACCTAGTGATATTTTGTAGGGTTGACTATGCATGAAGACGACTTCTGTCAAAAATATGATTCATAAGCGTGCTATCATAGCATGGCTATACACTCAACATTGATATCCTGATGTGAGGATTTTCTCTTAATTATTATTATTATTATAATAGCATTGATTAGACATGTTCTAGGTTACGGTTATTTTTCAAAGTTTTATGAAAGTCGTTCCACAATTTTTCAAAGTTTTACGGAAGCTGTTCCACGATAACTCTGTGGTTAGTGAATAACATTTCATGTATAGTCACTTAAAATAAATAGACCAATATGGGGTTTAATAAAGGGGAATTGGATGGAGAATATAAAGTGTATATAAGGGGGCTCATGTGCATTCTTGATATCCTGAGTTATATATATAAGGGCCAAAGGGCAAATACTTGATTTGAAGCCGTGTTCCGGGATGGTTTACGGGAAACTGATTTATATACATGAAAATATTCTCTTCTAATTCAAATAACATCTAAAATAATAATAATGTGCTTGTGTGCCGTGTG
>JBAKGM010000200.1:31814582-31841930 GCA_037177215.1 Asparagus racemosus | reverse complement strand
ATATTCCACTTGGAGATCCTCGAGTTTAAGCTTTGACTTATTCTTGGGAAGAGTAGATATCTTACCTAGCTAAGATAGATATCTTACCTATCTAAGATATTTGCTTATTTTCTTGTTTCCTCAGTGAAACAGGAATCTAACATTGCTGATTAAGCAATCGTTGATCAGTGGTTCATGGACTATGCATCCCCGGCACAGGCAAACAACCCGCGCAAGCAGGAGATCTACGCGTGTAGTGTCTTCTGTTCGAGTTTCTTTGTATGAAAATGAGATCATTTTCTTTGTAAGAGAGAATTACACGTGTACTCTTTCAATTGTTTTCATTTTGAAACATTTCTAATAGAAACTACAAAGAACGGCACTTTCTGCGGAAATAGTAAAGAGTTATTCTTACTGGGATATTGGCCAACTAAGCCATGACATTGAAGTAATATTGGGTGTTCGAACTTCCCAGTTTCTCCCTTCCAATCAGACGATTGAATCGAGACTTCTTCGGGACTTGAACCTCCTGATGTTGGGGTTGCTTCTCTTTCAGTTTGGCCACGTCCTCCTTGGTGATCGCCTACTGAGGTGATTTTTCAGCGCGCGCAGGAGGAGTCATCGCCACTCCTAGCTCCATCAGCATTATAGCATTTGCATTAGAAGCTTCGGGACATTCGTATTTGTACTCACGTCTGCTCGTGGTGCAGAAGACTTCATGTTCCTCTTCAGAAGACAAAAGGGTTGGAATTTTCTCGTCATCTTCCTCTAGAGTTGCTGAGATTTGACCATAGGACCTGCCTTTACACTTGGATTTCTATGCCGAGAAAGATCATGTCCACTGCTCATCTTGAAGGTGGGCTGGATGAACCCAAAGCACTTCACCATTAGGGGCTGTGTGTGAAACTAACCCCTTCTGACGTTGACCATGTGGATCATCATTGACTGTCTTGACTTCCACTTTTGGTGCTTTGGCTTGGTTTCCAGGCTGTGGACCGAGGTGTTTAAGCAACAAAATTGTGAGTTTAGATGTATTCTCAGGCTTTGTCATTGATACAATAGCAGGAGAAGTGGATGGATGAAGCAGAGGAGAACTCTCTTGGCCTTAATAGTTGGAAGTATCCCGGCTGAAATTTCTTTGGCCGAGACACTTTGGACTGTCTCAGCCAAATGCTCTTAGGCCGAGACAGTTAGAAGTGACTCGGCCACAGGCAGAGCCTTAGGCCAGATTCTGTCCTGTATTCTATGCAGATTTTAGGATCCAAACTTTGCGGCTTTGAATTAATCCCTTGGTTGATTTCAACTCTTGCACCTTGCATATAATAGCACGTGCACGAGCAGCACGTGCACAATGCTTTTGGGCGTGCTCCTTCTTCGTCAGACGGGTCCTCTTAACAAGAATCTATTCCTCCTTGATGGGAATGCTAAAAGTTTAGGATTGAGACGCTGTGGTTTCTTGCCGCCTCTGATTATGTGAGTTCGTATAATAATGAACTCCGTCCATCGACTCCATGGCCTTCACAAATCAGCGAGCCATCTTCTGACGAGCCCTCTTCATCAGAATTGTAGAGACCTTGTAAGATGGCTCTTTCATCAGAATGGAGCCACCATGAGCAGAGCTCCTGGCTTTGCAATTTGCCGGGGTATTGTTGCGAGGGGAAACCTCAGTCACAATTGGGTGAGATTCATCACTCATTGCAATAGATCAGACTTCCCTCCTTGGAGATGAAACCCTCTGATGTTTACGAGATGAGGAGGATTTTGATGAAGAGGAGGAGAGGTATTCTTCAAACTTGGCTTGATCGAAGATATAATCCAATTCATCGACCATGAGATCGGCTTGATCGTTGTTTGGCTGCGAACATAATCCAGTTCATAAGAGGATAAGAGGCTTCTTTTTTGTCGATTTTCAAGCTGATCTGGTTCAGTCTCATCGATGTTCACTATTCTAAAGCTTCATAGCTGAGATTCGTCGCTTTGTTAACTCACATGCCTCGCTGACTTGCTTCATGCATTTCGTCGACTCGCTTTATGCATTTGCGTCATGGTTACTTGTTATCACGTCGTCAACAGTTCGCCGTTGCATCGTCGGATGGCTCGCCAATCATCAACTCATTGTCACGAGTCATGTTCGAGGACTTATAGGTAATTTTCAATGCCTACATGGGGTGTGTCTTAGAAAACCTCACTCAATTATCTTAATTTGAGAAACCACCACAACTTTGCGCTTTTTGTAGATAATAGCCCTCAAGTTTGAAAATTTGAGAAATCTCCATGAAATCTTCATATGTTATGCTTTGAAAGCTAAAATTGTTAGGTCTAGTATGTTACATGATAAGTAGGTAACTGAGAAAGATAAAATACCCTTCAATCATAAAAAAAATATTTTGATTTTTAGGATAAGAGAAAGAGAGTATAAAGAGGGAAAAAAGTATTATAAGTTAAAATAGTTCTTTTTTTTTTACTGGTTGGGCTGATTTTTAAAAGATATTTCAATTATTTTACATTTTGAAATGATGTAAAAGGAGTTTAGTCAGAAAAGTGTGAAAGATTTGGTTTTGGTTGGGGGGTTGTTGTGAGACCCCCCAAAGTTGATGGGGCTTTCTCTTATTTTTAAAGTTGAGTGGGGTAATATACAATATGCCCAAACTTTAGGGTGGTTTTTTTAATTAAAATAGTTGAGAGGAATTTTCTAAGACATCCACCATAGTTGAGGGGTTCTGCTGAAATTAACCCTAAACTTATATATGTAAAATTATAGTTATGTCAAATTATATTTAAAGTTGATGAATTAGTCTTCCTCTTAAACTATTAATGATGAATTTGTTATTTTTATATTATTTGCTGATTTGATATCATGTCTTTATTGATTTTTATAAAGAGGATTATTGGTTCATCCGTGTCTTTCTTAAAATATTAATATAACACAAGACACCATAAAAAACATATAATATGTAAAGATTTAGAAAATTAAAAACTTCCCTATTACAAAAATATTCCCTATAATTTGAAAAAATAAATAAATTATATACGGAAATTATCTAAAATATTATCTCGAATTCTCCCTGCTTTATCTGATATTTTCTAATAAGTATACTGAAATTCTAATTAGTTCTTAAGATTGTTCTAGGAAAAAAATATTTGGATTATTAAGATACTTTTATGGATATTTTTAAACTATTTATACTTTTTTAGTTGAAATTCTAAAGCAAGCATCACAAGATTGAGGTTTAAGCGTGAGATTCTTTAGAAATCAATATGTGAAGGCCTTATATCTCATCTATCTATGACGTTTTATTTGATTTCTTCATGTTGTACAGTTTAACTTGATATACTCTTTTGTTCATACCAAATCTCAAAAGGTTTTTAGTTATAATTAAACGTTAATATAAGATGACTATGCTAGCTAGCAAAATCTCCATAGTTCCTAAATTAAAGAGATATTTTTGGTGTTGTGACCACATGAAGTGTGAAGTTTTTTTGTCCCTTTTTTATTTTTTAAATATTATAAAAAGGAGAGATATTACAAAAGAGAGTTTGATGGTTAAACTATCTAGATTTAAATTTGAACTAGTATTTTAGCCTGTGCGAAGCACGGTCTAACTGCCATTTTCTGATCTCACTTTCTTTTTTCGATCTTTTGTTTATGAAAAGAATCTCCAAAAGCCATAGACATACATCTATGTTTGAGGCACAAACATACCTCCCTATTCGAAGCACAAATAGGCCTCCTAGCTGTATTTTTTGAGTTTAAAATATTTGCATCAACCATATGTTAAACGTCAAGAGTCTGAGTATATTTCATATTTAGAAGCAATGCAAAATAACAGTATAGGATATAAAAGTATTAAAAATTTGATATCAAATAAAATATTTCCTACATATCGAATGAATATCAAAATAGGGGAACAAATATATAAGAAGTCAACATGGATGCAATTAAGGATCTAAAAGTGTTTCATGATCAAATCCATGACAGGGTTCCCTAGTCAATCATTTGTGAATTGAATTCACATTAAATTTTATCACCACGTACCTTCTCTACATCGTACCGTTTCTACATAGTACCCTTTGAACCTTTTTGTCATAGTGGTGCGATGCAAGTTTAATCGTAACGGTACGATGCAAGTTTAATCATAGTAGTGCAGTCTAAGTTTAATCATAGCCGTGCAATCCTAGTTTAATCATACAGAGCGATGAAAGTTAAGTCACTACAAAGTGAGACAAGTTTAGTCATAGGTAAGCATTTAAAGTAAATTAGAATCACATGTGATGAAAAAGTATGAATATTAAATAATTATGATTAAGTAAATTTAAAAATATAGGTGACAATAGATTATAGTATGCGTGGATCTAAATGGTAAATAATAATTTGGTAATTATTCACAAAGAAAAGAAGCAAATTATATCAAAATGCATAAAAATAAATGGTTGAAGAAAAATATTTTACCTCTTGATAGTATCCTTAGCACAACTATCCGTCTCCATCAAATATACCTTCAATTCATCTAGTTGCTCACATAATGTGCCCTTTGGATCCCCACGACTACTTCAATCTTCACCCGAACCTTCAAAAAATGGAAAAGAAAAAAGAAACAAAATTAAGAAAAAAACAAAATAAAACTACAATACCAAGAACTAAAGTTCTTCCTTGTTAATTAGAATTGGAGCAGTTGTCCAATCAAAAATATTGGTAAAGAGAAAATACTCAATAAATGAACACATTTATAGAAAGAACTCACACTATTGGACTATCAATAAGAACATGAATGTCGCATAGAATATACCTCAAAAAAGAACATAAGAAAATCTAAGGTCACACTTATTCTCATCACAACAATAACATTCACATTCAGCAATAGCATTATCAAAAATTCATCATGAACATCACCATCGTTACAGTAAGAATCTCAGTCAACATTGATCCTAGGGCCCACCGGTACCCATTGGCCTCTTAGTCAATGCAGAAAACGAAGGCAATGATTGGGACGCCAAGGAGAAGGCCAATGGTGGGAGGACTGGCAAGACGGGAACAGTTAGATGTTATTTTAACTGAATCATATAAACTAAGATCTTTCAAAACTAAATTGAACTTACATTAATTAATTAGTTAATAAGATTTTTAAAGAAAATTTGTACATATCTTACATGAATATCTCTAGATTGAGGATGTGAGCAAAAAACACCAGTCCATTAATCACCTAATGCATCTTTGCAAAAAAAAAAAAAAAGAAGTTATTTATCTGAACCAAAGTATTCTTCTATTTTAACTAAATTAGATAAAAATAATCTAATTTTGTATATGATTTAGTTATAGTAGAAGGGGATTGGTCTCTCGGTAGATTTAAGAAAAATATGTAAATAAGATGTTCAAGTATCAACTTAGATATTAAACTAAATAGATTTGTGCAAGATTCATGCAATGAAATTAGTTATATTATACCTAATACACATTTTCCCTCTGGTTTTTTAAATTCAAAATTATCCACATAATGCTTACCAGTAAATTATCAAATTTGGTAAATTAAATTAGAAAATAGCAACAGGAATGTGCTAATGATGATTTTTTAACGATTCTGGTAACAAATCCTAATGTGTTATTTAACTGTTTAATTTGATTCTTTTAAATCTTTTTTTTAAATTAGTTTGTTTAAAATAATATCATTCCCCTTGTTTTTTTAGTTTCAAAAGGTATCAAATTTTTGGTAACTGAAATTTAGGCACGGAAAGATTTGCATGTGATATATTTTGGTAACTGAAGATTGAGGTGATCCAATTTTCAACAATTAATTCCTGTATTTATGTATAAAAATGAAATGCCAGGTAAAAAAACCTTAAAATTGGGTAACTAAAATATTTAGCAACACACGAATTGACAACCGAATTAATATAACAGGGAAAAAATCAAGCAAATTTTGAGTGCTTTACATGTTAATATTGATCTATAGATCTTTTTTTCTTAACAAAGGAATTGATTGATATTGATAGCTAAGGTAGCAATTGGAGATGGATAAGCAGTTGATAGAAGGGACACGTGTTAAAAATATTTGTGAAGAGAGAAATTGATGTGTCAAACTATGGAGAGTTGTTTCATAATTATTTAATATGTAAAACCTCAATCATTTACCACAATATGAAATTTTAATTAATCAATTAAATATGAAAGAGAGATATTAAAAAAAATAGAACATGTATTAAAAAATAAAACCCTCAACGCAAACGCAACCTAACCCCAACCCAACCAGACGCAAAATCTCATATGTATTAAGTATTTAAAAAGTATAATTTATCTCTTTGATATAAAATTAGAAATTGCATTAATTTAATGAATGCATACGTCAATATGGCATTCAAATATTAAATTCAATATTTCTATTTGGTCTAGAAAATAAAAAAGAAAAACAACAATTTTTGTAGTAAAAAAGAAAAACAACAATTTTTGTAGCAAAAAATAAAAAATAAAAGCTCACAATTTTATACTTTTATGCATTAAGTTGTAGAAAATGAATGGTGGAAAAAAGCATATTTCTTAGTTCTATTACTCAATGTGTGCGAAATCTTCATCACAACATTTAATCATCTAAACAATTACAAACTCATGCAATGCATCTTAAAGGATGTTGCTTAGTTTATATCGTTGTGTTAATGCATATTCAAGAATCTTATGAGTATCAAGTGTTTTAAACTGAAATTAAACATTATATATCTAGAAAAATATGAATCAAACTGAACACACCCAATGTATTTCAGGGCGGTCCGATACGTACACACAATTGATATAAATTTCAAAACCCCCTATATTAATTATGTCTTCCACCCATGCAACTCTGGGAAGGTTTTGTTTTCTTCGAGAATTTATTAGGTCTTGTTTTCTTGCAATTGAACAATGAAGGACCTTAGGTGTAAATTACAATAAATTAGAACTTAACTAAAGTGATATATTGTGTAACTAATATATATTGCAACCACGGTGAATATGCTTTTATCGTTTTATTGTAATATTACACTTGAAATTCCTATCAAATCAAATAAATTCATATATAATAGGAGAAAATTATCCAAAATGTGAAAGTAGCATACACATTGGATCACTATTAGGAAGAGATACGAAATTAACACAATCATAAAGCTCAGGTGTATAATGTGAAAATAAACATACCGTTGTAGAATTTCAATTCGTTGTCATGGTCATTTTGCAAAATAAAGCAAGTAAAATATGTAGAAATTTTTTGAATAAAAAGATAATTGATTATAGAAATAAGGAGAAAATTTAAAATGGATATTGAAGAATAGTTTGATTATATCCGTGGGAATTGTGGAAGTCTAAGGTGCATGAGCGGCTGTTGAAATTAAAAGTTTGTAGTTAATGCTATATTAAACTCTAATTAAGAAAGAGTAAATCCTAATTAAGTAGATCATATCAAAAAATAGAAAATCCTATGATATCAGCAATTACCTGGCATTTTAAGTTATCGTTACCTCTTGAAAAATAGAATCCGAAAATCCTAGAATATCAACTCATATTCATAGTATTCTTGCAAAAATAAAGCAAATAATGCATCTTAAAAAATATCTAAAAATAGCAAAATTAATTGATGAATGAATTAAATATGAAATTTGAACCTAAAATTGAAGAATAAACTCGCGGAGATATCCCTGCAGAAACAACGCAAATAATGCATCTAATTTTTTTTATAAAAAGTGAAAAAAATCAATAACTCAGTAAAATATGAAAACCAAAATCTGATATGAAGAAAGAGCTCAAGGATATAAAAAAAATAACTGAGTAAAACCATTTGGGCAAACCATAGCCCAAATGGTTACACCCGTTTAGCCGAAATAGTTACACCCGTTTGGTCAAAAAAAGACTAGATTTCACCAACCTTCTTTAGTCTCAGGTATGAATACTCACAAATTGAACTTTCTTTAACTTGCAATTTTACATATAAACAAATAATAAACAATTAAAAAAATATGAAAATAAAAGAAATAAATTCTTTAACTACTACAAATGTTGTCCTCTTGCATGTAACAACACATAACACATGAATTAATGTATATATTTAAGATACTATTATGTGAAAAATGGATAATTACCAACCTTATTCAATTTTGAGGTATGTCAACACAAGAATTGAACTTTCTTTAACCTACAATTTTACATACATACAAATTGTAGCCAATTAGGTCTTTAGATTTTATGATTAAATCAACTTAAAGTAAAAATATTGTAGAAATCATGAATTAAGAATCTCTAGGATATTGCAAAATCTAGTTGTTAAAATTAAGAAAACACTATTATACATAATATATCTCAAATAGTCTACATCTAAATCCTGAGATGATCATTGTATTATTTTTTGAATCATTGAAAGAAATGTAATAGGCAGTCTGAAAGGTGCTCCAAAGGAAAGGTTGATAAATAAATCATTCAGAATATAAAATTAGTGATTTTCCTCAAAATTTTAAGTTAACTGAATTATAATCTATGACATGTCAAAGAGAAATAAAATAATTATAAAAGAATTTTTCCAATACAAAAATCGAAGACAAAACTCAAATCAAAATGAAAATTTAAATTCAAAAATACCATTTTCTTTAGTAGATAATATCCTTTCATTCCAGGTATACAATAGATAGTAATCACCAAATTCACATCTATTTCCTGAAAAAATAAAAAAGAAAACCATTTAAACTTCATCCCAAGTAAAATAAAAAATTTAAAAACTATAAATAATACCTCACATTTCATTCCAAAGTTTTGCTTCAGAATCCACTATTCAATTAACCATCATCATATAAATCCATTAGAAGCAAAATTATAGAGGAAAAAAAGGAAATTGTTAATTCTCAATTGTAATATACCTTAAAAAGGTAAGGTCTTAAGTAGCCTCTCAATGAACTTTCTATTAATGAGTACGTCTTCAACAGCTAAAACATGAAATTTAGTCACTGTAACAATTGTCATTAAGCTTATATTCAGTGAGAGAAAAGATGAAGGCATGCATATTTCTATACATTGTTATCATATAGATAAATATTTAAAATAAATAGGTAAATACTTAAAATGGCTATTGACCCAACAATTATTAGCACAAGATTTACAGAATATACATAAAATTACTTCATTGATTTGGGTAACCTTCACATGGGTCGGATTTGCCTTGTGACTCTGACCTTGGCCCTCGATATTCTAATTAACATCCAAACAAATATGCCCAATTAGAGAGAATAACAAAAAAATAAACAGAAACTTCTGTTAAAATTTAAAAAGATGAAAATTGTTTATTAATTGTTTTCTAATAAAAGCCAATTGTCAGATATATTAATCCAACAAATATCACATGCAAAATTATGTTCAATCAACCAAGAAAAAACTCGCAAAGTTATCTAAGGATTTTTATGTAAGACATACATTCTAAAATCATAAGGTAGGAAATTAGACAACACCAACTGCTCTCAAGAACATATGAAAGTACTCAAACAAAAATTATGTCATTTGCATATTACTAAGTTGAAGGTATAATTACCTCATAGACTATATTACTTGTAATGATGTAATCCCTCCGCAACAAATTGTAACACTCTGCATAGTCAAATAAAATAAATCTACAAAAAAGAAATAATTTATCCTATTAAAAAATAGTTAATTTCCTTGGGTCAATTGAAATATTTTCAAATTGGATTACAACGAAAAATAGCATATGTAAAAAAAGAAATTGTAATAGGCTGAAATTATGAATACAGTTTACTTTTAATAATATACGGCCGTAAAAATATGAAATTACCTCTTATATTGATACTCCAGAGTAGCGAAAGATGTCGAATATATCAGAATTATAATAGGGGACATCGAATCTATCAGAATTGTAATAGGAGATGGCTCTGAATTTTTGTATCGAAGAAAAAATTTCTTGTAGAGGAAGAAATAGTCGGGGATGAAAATATTTAAAAAAATAACGCAAGAGGAAATTAAAGAAATTAATGAAAAACTATTGGGGAAAAAAAGAAAATCACGATATGTTTTAAACTCTCACCGAAATTTAAGGTTGAGTGTAGAAGATGATTGTGCAAATCTGTAATCATGAAGAGAAAATTAGGTGACGAATACATCCAAAGTAATCTGAAGCAAGAAAAAAAATATTTTCATGTAAAGGAAGAAATAGTCGAGGTTGGAAATATGTAAAAAAAATAACACAGGAGGAAATTAAAGAAAAAATTAAAAATTTAAACGAAATAAAACAAAATCGCGGGATGTTGAAATTTCTCACCGAAATTTATGTTTGAGTGAAGAAGACTATCTTGCAAATCTGTAAACATAAAGAAAAAAATTAGGTGATGAATACATGTGAAGCAATATCCCGAAAATATCGCCAAAAGTGAATTAAAAAATCGGTGACTATGGAATTTCTCACCGAAAATTGATGGTCTAGGGAAGAAGACGATGTTCGAAAACTGTAATTTTTTTCCGATCATCGCTGTTTGATTTTTGGTAATTTTGGAATAGGGATCTCACAGAGTTTTTTTGGTAACAAAATTTTCGGTAATTGATTTTCCCTAAATTTAATGCTAGTATGTGTGATTGATGATATGAGAAAGATTTGGTTAGGTTGTTCGAAATGAATAGTTTAGATTTAAAGTTATTTCTAGATTTTGAAATAGATGAAGATCGACGGTGTAAAATGATGTACACATGGCAAAAAAAAATTTACATAGGAAAAACTGATGTGTCAAGATGTGGGGAATTCAAGGTCTTTTAATTCTCCTTTAGAGTATACACTAATAAAGATTTTTGAAATAAAAAAAATCAGACTTTAACTCTTCTAAGCTAATGATACGAGTTTAGTTTCTGCTGCCCGCTCCATATTATTTAGTTTACATGTAAGACTCATCTGTACGAGCACGAGCAAAGTCACGTTAGCAAATTTTCTCGGTAAATTTTCACATTAGCAAATCCCCAAACACCCACTAAAAATGTACAAACAAAGAACTCTTGTATAAATCCTGGTCACAACATTAAACCCAGGACACCACCGCGTCAAATCGATACCGCAGCGCGCAGCCAATTCCCCAAACCGCAAGGAAATCCAGGGTAATTAATCAAGCAATCACCGAAACCCAACTCTCTCATTCTCTCAACAAAAAAGAAAAAAGAAAAAAGAAAAAAAAAAAAAAACCACATAATTCTCTTTTATTGTTAGTCCTCTCTCGCTCGAGGCGCCACCCTCTCTCACTCTGCGCTGAGCTTCCGTTGCTCCGCCGGACCACCACACCGTTCTCAATCTCAGGTCAGAAGATTTCTCCTTTCTCGTATTCTCCTCCTCAATATCACACTAGAGACTTT
Organism: Asparagus racemosus; assembly: GCA_037177215.1. Classification (NCBI taxonomy): domain Eukaryota; kingdom Viridiplantae; phylum Streptophyta; class Magnoliopsida; order Asparagales; family Asparagaceae; genus Asparagus; species Asparagus racemosus. Next base: position 31,830,607 of record JBAKGM010000200.1, on the reverse strand, counting down.
AACCTCTTAAAATCGTTGCAGAAAACTCTATACAGTTTCGTTCCGGGGGCAAAAAACCCTTAACACTTACTCACATGAACGATGATGAGTCTACTGCGCTCGTCGAGGGAGCAATTGAGTGGGAATATTCTGACGGCGAGCTAGGGTTTCGAAACCCAAAACCTAAGTTGAAGGGTTCCAAGAAGATGGGCGACGGGATCGAGAAAGGATGCAAGAGGAAATCTATGGCCTCGCTTGAAGCTGGAGCCGAATCGGACGATGAAGCTCTGCCGATTGGATCTCTGTTCAAGAAGAAGGCCAGGGTTGCGAAAAAGGCAAAAGCTTTGGGTTTGGAGATTAGGGCAGACACAGAGAAGGAAAACCCTAGGGCTGAGGAGAAGGTGGATTCAGGGGAATTGGGGGATACATTGGCTAGCTTTAGGAAGAGGTTGAAAGGGCCGAGAAAGGTTATGGATGTGGCTGGTGATGGATCTGATAGCCGTAGGGATTCCGAGGTCAAGAGATCGCGGCTGGGGTCAGGCATGAAAACCCAGAAGAAGGGGATTTTGGACGCAGATGATTCACTGTTTGCCTTTATTCGGAAGGCTCAATCTGGGTCAGGAAGGAAATCGCGGTTAGGGTCTAATCAGAAGAAGCTGCTTAAAGAAGCTTCAAGCAACGGTGATGGGTTGGAGGAAAGATCTGATAGGGTTTCAAATGGATCTTCATCGCCATTGCTTGCTTCTGATTGGATACATCAGGATAATGTAGGTCATCGGCAAGGTAGGAAGCCTCGTGATGTTTTGGTAGTAGAAGAGAAAGTGGCGGATGCTAGAATTGATGAAGTTTTGGATCGGAATGCTGATGGGAGATTGGGGGGTAGGCTGGGGGATTTTGGGAAAAGTCGATCATCTTCAAGGAGAAAAGGTAGGGCTAATGCTCAAGAATCTATTAGAGTATCAAGCCGAGCTTCTTATAGAAAAGCCAGAGGGTCAGATTGTAGTAGCGTTCATGTAGATGGAGCAGCTAATCTAAACCGAAGTTATACTGAGGATGTGCTGCTTCACCAAAAGAAAGAAGGATTACAATCATTGGAGGATGGTTTGAAGCATTGCTCCAATGGGAAAAGGAGTAAATCAGCGCAGGAAGCCAATGATTTGTCCATGAATGATTCTGATCATGGAGAGAAAATTGATTACGTTGAGCCGAAGGTTGAAGATATAACTGAAAATCACACAACAAGTTCATCACCATTGAAGGATGCAATGGAGAAACGTTCCAAGGGTAACTGTGTTCTACATCAAAACCTAGGTTTTCCAGGGCCACTTGAGATGTCAGAGGAACCTCAGGTAAATCCTCCTTCTACAATGCAGATAAAAGAAGTTCCAGAGTCCGTCTGTGATTACCAGTTGAATGCATATTGCGAATCACCTCAAAATGAGAATAGTGATGTGAACAATGAATACCCGAAGTTACCTTCGGAGGAGGCTTTTGAAAAGTTGTATGCTCATTCTGAGAAACTGTCATCTGTTTCCGAAAGAAATCTCACAGAGCAAATTGGAGGATCTTGTGAACCATCAAAGTGGTCTCCTAAGATGTTTAAGGCTTCTGTCCCTTCTTCCCTTGATGAGAACTCACAGTCTGTTGTACCAAATCAAGCAGCTGCTATTTCAGGTGCCCCTGATGGACTCAATGAGCTATCTAATGGTCAAGTTTTCTCCATGTCTCGCCATGGTGGCAATGAAGATATTCAGAAAGAGATTGATTGTTTGGATAAACAGCGTAAAGATGGTATGGTGTGTGCTAAATCTCCATTGAGGACATCCAATGTGCGGATGGAACTGAATTTGGGATCTGTTTGTGGACTACCTCAATCTTCAATAAGAGACTTGTTAGGTGTGCCTGACCAAGTCACTAGACAATCAAACATCTTGTCTGCCTTCAACTGCAACAAATTATCCACCTGTAGTGACTCATTAAACCAATTTGTACGAGGGACCTCATCACTAAATAAGCCTCTTGATGATGTTTCTGAGGCGCCCTCTTCTACCGCAGTTAAAGAGCTTGTAACGATTAAGGACAATGACACATCAGAAACCCAACAACTTGATGTAGTGGCAATGCCTGAGCTAGAAACTGCAGATAGTCAATCAATGGTCCTCCGGGCAGTACGCACGAAGAAGCATAGGCAGAGCGATATTACACATGAGGGAGATGATGACTGGGAAGTCCATATGTATCAGCGAGGATTTCTTGCAGATGTTTCAGTTGCTAAGGGTGACTGCTCTATTGGAACAAAACAGAAGCCTAACTATTCATATTTGCTGGGGGATGCCCCTTTTGGAGGTACAGCAGCTGTAGCAGCGGGACTGAAGGTTTCTGCTGCTGGACCAATCGAAAAAATCAAATTTAAGGAGGTCCTGAAACGCAAAGGCGGTCTACAGGAATATCTAAATTGCAGGTCAGTTACTTTCTTTTTTCCAAGGAGTATGGAATTTTTTACTACATCTGTTATGATACTTTTCAACATCTCATGTGGTTAAGTAAAATCACGTAGTTGCATTTTGGTTTTACATAGTAGCTTGATTTTCATATTGTTGTAAACTTTTTCTTTGTTGACATCACTCATTTTGCTGTTTTCTGTCTCAGTTCTTAAGCAATGACCAGCATTGTTTTAACTCATTTCACTAGATATACTTTTGTCTATGTTGAATAGGCATAGTACAAAATAGGAATATTTCATATAGCAAAAGTTCAGTGAAAGTCCCTTTTGTACTGGCCATATATAATTTGGGTCCTTCAAGTTTTAAAGTCATCACTGGAAGGCCTAACATTTTACTCCATTATCTGCCTTGGTCCCTTTTTAAAATTTTCCATTAAATATTGTTGACGTGTCAGTGACGTGGCAGCAAAAACTTATAATTCCACTATTTTTCGCTAACTGGGTTCCCTCCTCCCTCTTCTTGCTGATCGATTTGGGGGATGGTAAAGAGATGTTTCCGCTCTAGTCAGCAAGCAAAGGCAAGGGAGGGTGTCCAGTCAAAAAATTAGTGAAATTACAAGTTTGTTTTGCCACATCAACAGGATTTAATGGGAGTTTGTGAAAAGGATGTCGTCTAGTTACGGAAGTAATGTTAGGGAATTCCACCGATGACTTCCAAACTTACTCAAATGATATTTGGCCAACGCCATGAGGGATCTTTACTAAAGTTTTGCCTTCATATGTGTGTGTGTGTGTGTGTACGAATCTTGAAACTTCAGGATGCAACAGTAACAAAATTATATATATGTTTGAGTTAAAGTTCTTTACCGAAGCTTTGTATCCTGAATGAAGTGGATAGAAATGGGTAAGATGACTTGTTACAATTAGCATTAATCTCTTTTTCGATATTAAGTTATCACTGAATCCATCATCAAATTTGATGGGACAGCTGAGAGAAGAATAGGGAAAAAAAAAGAACAGAGTAGAACACATAATGAACAGGAAGCTAAAAAGAGAGAAAAATATGCGGATATCTTTCCGGGTTGGTAGTCTAATGCTAACTATTCATGCAAGCATTAACCACAAACCTTTTAGTTGACATTTTAAGAAGTGATGGAGTTGTGAATGGATCCAGAACTTGATATGGGAAAGCCACAATCAGAGGGTAGATCAGTCTTGTTCTGATCTAGTTAGAACCCTTCGGTGTCTGCATGGGAGTAAGAGATAAAGCTAAAACTTTTGTCTCCATGATTGGGAGGAAACATATCGTGATGAATCATGAAATTGGGTGGGTTAATGTATTATAGGTTCAGATTGTATACCAAATATTGGAGGAGCCATGGGAGGGAAAGTGCTTTAGAAATTTGAAAAGGAAAGGATAAGATAATAGAAGAAGGGAACTGACATGTAATCATGTGTAATCTACATATACACATCACAAACTTGAATTTGAGTTGGTTCAAGATAGTGAACTTGATGACCTGTATGATTTTCTTGAAGTCATTATAGATAGAAGTTCTAATTTGAACAATTTCTTGAAATTCTGATATGTTGGTAATTGGTCCTTGTTTTTATATTTTGATTTGTTTAAGTTCTAATTTTAAATATTTATCTGAGAATATTTATGAATTTTTTAAATATTTGAATAGATTAGTTTTAGATATATTCTAATATGGTTAGACAAGACATTCAGTTGGAATTTCAATGATTGAGAATTTTCTTATACTGCACACTCGTTATCAAAACTCTGGAGGGATAAGAGTCTTCTCAACTAGTCAATTGATTTTTCGTTGAACCCTTATTAGACCTATTTTCCTATTTGTGGATTTGGAGTTTTAACTAAATTGAGCTTCGAATTTGATAAATTTCTTGAATTTTGATTTCACGGCTTTTCTTTCTTTATCCGTCTAAACTACTTTTTGTACTATAAATTATATATCCTTAAGATAATTTTTGCTACATCCATTGCCTTATATATGTTAGCTTTGGAACAATAGTGAGGAAGAGAGAAGTGATGAATTGAGAGAGGGACGGATATCTTAATCATTTTATTTTTGGTTCTTAGACGCTCTGTAAACAATTATGTTGAATGGAGTGGATTATCAATGGAATGACCAACCATTGGGTTTGGGTTGGTAGGAACTTTCTCTAAATCATTTCTGAATTATTTATTATTTGGTACATCAAGAGCTCTGTCAACTTCCAAACTCGCAGTTAATTGTTTAGATTAGCAGGAGTCACCAACATCAGTTTGAAAGCAAACAGAAACTGTTGAAATAGAAATATTCCCCGCAACACACCAGGGTGCATCCACGGTAATGCTAATTCCAAAATTGCATAAATCATTAGGCCATTTTTTTAAGACACTGTTCTTGTCTCAAATATCCATGTTTTGCCTACAGATTCTGTGATTTAAATATGTGCTGCTGTAATTGTATAAACCATGGTATCTTCTTCTTTGATCCATGTTTTATATCAAAAGCCATGTTCTTCTTTTAGAGAGTCAATGCTTTGGGGTTGGATTTATACTTCAATTCCTCCTACTTGGGTTAGCCGGATTTGCAACATGAGGGCATGGTCTCTGGAGCTATTTATAACGCCATTTGTTCTGTAAAATTTGATACACTAAGAGCAAGTGCTTTTATGAGTATACGTCTGAATTAAAAAAAGTAAAAATAAAAAGAAATAAGAAATGCAAGGAAAGACCTTGCAACGTATATAAGTACAGTCCACTTGGGGTAAAGTGTTAACTGATTGTTTTCTTTGTTTTTATTGTCATTACATTCTTGCCGATTAGAAACTTTTTGATGGTTTGGTGCTAGCATTGTTATGTGATATGTGATAAATGATATGAATGAACTAGAGCTACTATATAGAATATGTGCACTAAAATTTTAAATGAAGTTGGCATTTAGATAGTCATACTTGTGTAAAATTCCCTGAAAACTTGCGGGACGTTTATACTTGATACAGCTTTGACTAATTTTCTTTCGTCTTTTTTTTGTTTAATATATCTTAATTATCCTAATGACCAAATGATATGCTCAAAATATAATTCCTTTCACATATTTTTTTGACACTACGAGATCCTGATTTGCCACTTTTGACGGGATCACCTCATAATTAGAGAATGTAATTTATGTTTTTTTAAACTGGATTTTGCAATTGGCTGATATTTTATTTGACTTGCAATTATGGAAATAATAATATAGGCAGAGATGATGTTTTCTTACAAGAGAAGTAGTATCATGAAATTAATATCTTCTCTTTTTCTTTTTTTCAGATGAAAAATGATTTTCTCCAATTTTTATTTGTAGTTCAATTGTATTTTCTCCATAATCATGTACTACTTTGACATGTGGCTTCTTGACTGGATTGCAGTAGATGAATTATACATGTGTGTTTCTACAATGTATCACAGGAATTCAATCTTAGAACTTTGGAGTAAAGATGTAAAGCACATATTGCGTGCTGAAGACTGTGGTATATCTAGTACTCCTGTTGAAGATGTATCCCCACGGGAATCTCTTGTTCGGGAAATTTTTTTGTTTCTTGACAGCCATGTAAGTTATCTGTCTGGACCTTTTGTATGTTTGATTGCTCATCAGTAGATATGTTGATTATTTGATTTTTGTTATTCTATTACTATTTCCTTTTTATCTCACCTTTCCTGACACATTCTTCGGAATAAGTGATTTGCATCACCATTTAGCTTGAAGTGAATGATTTCTCATCTTTAAGAATTACTTTTTCTCGAGTGCAACTGCATCAATATCAGGATTGTTCTGTGAGCCAGAAATCTGAATGTTGGGCAATTTATAAATGATGTCTAACGAACGAATTTATTAGAAACATGAATGTTGAGATGGATGAGTCATGAGTGGCAATAGACTAAGGCCATGTTTGTTTTTTTATTCCTAGGCTGGGTACTGTAATCCTTGGATTATTGTCCTTGGACTGTGTTATGCTGGGATTTCAATCCCGCTTAATGTTTGTTTTCACATGGACTAATATTCGTACTAACTTAAAATAATTCAAAATAGTGCTTGTTTTTAGGGGGTTATGACTGTTCGAACTAAATATCCTAATTAGAATGACCTTTTTGTCCTCAAGTCAACTAATATTGTATTAATGCTTCTCATTGACAAAAATTTCAAAATAAATCTTAATTTTTCACTAAATAATATTTTCTCTATTGTCGTTGGATAATAAAAAAAATTGTGATCTTTAGATTGCAGCAAGACTTTCTTGATTTTATCCACTAACTTCTGAGCAAATGCCAACAATCCAATAGTCTAGACCTCTTCAAAGCTGACATTTAACCTGCTAGTTTCTTCCTTTCGAAAACAAATCAATGATTTGTGAATGGTATATAGTTCATTAGAACACCATTACCTACAACATATGGGATATTAACAACCACCTCGAAGATGTGATGAGATAAATCCAAGGTTCTTTATGGGGAAAAAAAGATTAAAGACTAACCCGCAGAAACGAAAGTCGCGGAAGATAATGCTACGAAAAAAGTCTCAAGAAAAAAATGTGAAAAAAAGAAATAAGGGTCCGATAGAATGAATTGAAAAAGAGGAGGAATTAAAAAATATAGTGGTGTTTTTCATCAAGACAATCTTAATCCCCTTAAATAAATAATACGCGGATTGTAAAGGTGGGGGCAGGGTGGGTTTATATTAGTTCCCTTTTTGGGTATTAATGAATCCCTCCTTAAAAGTAGTCCGGCCTGGATAAAAAACAAACATGGACAAAAATGGTGGGTCCGGACTATTTTAAAATAATACCTTCACTATTTAAAAAACAAACATAGCCGAAGAAAGGGTAATAGAATATTGTAAGAGATAGAGTAATAGGTAAGTGCATATATAGAAAGTTAGAAGTAATTTCCATTGAGAATAAATTGAGGCAAATCAGATTTTGTGCACGCAAAAAGCAGCGAGAAAGTTCTAGCAAGGAGTCGAAACCGGAGGAACAATGACTGTAAGATAAGTGAGCCTAAATGAAAATGAAGGCAACTAAAAGAGTACGTGAGTTGTCAAGTTTAACTGATAATAGTCCTTAACAGATCTAAACGGAAAAAAGATTCATTGGGATATTTAATTATGAAATAGAAATCTTTATTTGCAATATTCTCTTCTTGATTTTAGAGCACTATATCTTGAAAGCTATGAAGTTGAACTCCTAACAAGCTCCTTGCAGGGTTATATAAATGCAGGAATTGCTTCAGAACAGGAAAAGCCACAACCTGATAGTTTGTTCAAGTCTGTGCTTTTGAAGGAATCCTATTCTAAGGAAACTACTGGCGAAACAGTTAGTTGTGTAGGTGAATGCCCTCCATTTCTTGCTCAGAATACAGTACCTCAAACAATTGCTTTGATGAAGGATCCTACGTCTCTTGAGGTTCCAGAGGCTGCATCATTGCTTGAGACAGATGGTGGTAAAATTGGGAAGCCTACTGCACCAGGTGTAGAGTTAGAGTTATCTGCACAGGTTAAATCTGAAGACCATGCAATTGATAGCATTGAAGTGGACATGCAGCCTGTTTCAATGTTGATAGTACAATTACCTAATGGCGTTGCTGATGAGAATAATGTGCGCAATAGTGTGGAAAGCCATACAAGTAGTGCATATCATGACCATGGGATATGCCCAAATGGGATTGAGAGGAGTAACGCTCAGGAACAAGGTAGTCTGTTTACACCCACTATTCCTAGTACTGATCCCATTGCCAATAGAGATTTCGGGTCAAGTCCTGTTGATTCTCTGAAGCCGATGGAAGCTCCCACCACGTTTCATCATCCATGTGCTTACACAGAAAGTACTGGTGTTGACGCTATTAACAGACAATCCTTTTCTGCAAATTGCGATACTTCTTGGGAATTAGATGATCACAAGAGAGTAATCATTGTTGGGGCTGGACCTGCTGGCTTAACAGCAGCACGGCATTTGCAACGTCAAGGTTTTTCTGTCATGGTGCTTGAGGCTCGAGATAGGATAGGTGGTCGTGTATATACTGATAGGTCATCGCTTTCAGTTCCTGTAGATCTTGGTGCCAGCATAATTACTGGTGTTGAGGCTGACGTCGCTACTGAAAGAAGGCCTGACCCCTCCTCTCTCATATGCAATCAGTTAGGTCTTGAGTTGACAGTTTTGAACAGTGATTGTCCTCTTTATGACATAATCACGGGTCACAAAGTACCTGCTGACTTGGATGAAGCTCTGGAAGCAGAATATAATAGTCTTCTTGATGACATGGTCCCATTTATTTCTAAAAATGGTGAAAATGCAAGGAAGATGTCACTTGAGGATGGATTAGAATATGCTCTTAGGAGACGTCGTATGGCTCTCTCCACATCAGCTGCTGCAGAACCTGATCATTCCACCTCAGTTTGTCAAACCATAGATGCTTGGCTTAGTGATTCAGGTGATATTACAATGTCAAATGACACGTATGATACTCTGAGAACAGAAATATTGAGTCCTCTTGAAAGGAGAGTAATGGATTGGCACTTTGCGAACTTGGAGTATGGATGTGCTGCTCTGCTCAAAGAAGTATCTCTTCCATATTGGAATCAGGATGATATTTATGGAGGATTTGGTGGAGCTCATTGTATGATAAAAGGGGGTTACAGCACTGTGCTAGAAAGTTTAGCAAAGGGACTTAATGTTCATTTGAACCATGTAGTTACTGAAGTTGCATATTGCATGGATTCTGATGGAAGAGGCCAACAGAAAAACAAAGTGAAAGTATGCACATCAAATGAGAGTTATTTTGTTGGAGATGCTGTCTTGATCACTGTGCCACTAGGTTGTCTAAAGGCAAACACCATTAAGTTTTCTCCAGTTCTCCCAGACTGGAAAGAGTCCTCCATTAAGAGGCTTGGTTTTGGCGTGCTGAACAAAGTGGTCCTGGAGTTTCCTGAAGTTTTTTGGGATGATTCTGTAGATTACTTTGGAGCTACTGCTGAAGAAACTGGTAGCAGAGGCCAATGTTTTATGTTCTGGAATGTCAAAAAGACAGTTGGTGCACCTGTTCTTATAGCACTTGTGGTTGGTAAGGCAGCTATAGATGGACAAACAATGAGCAAGTCTGCTCATGTGAATCATGCTCTGAAAGTTCTCCGTAAGCTTTTTGGTGAATTTTCTGTACCTGATCCAGTAGCATCTGTTGTCACAAATTGGGGTATTGATCCTTTTAGTAGGGGTGCATACTCCTATGTTGCTGTTGGAGCTTCAGGGGTTGACTATGACATTTTGGGGAAACCTGTTGAGAACTGTTTGTTTTTTGCTGGTGAAGCAACCTGCAAAGAGCATCCAGATACTGTTGGTGGTGCAATGATGAGTGGTCTTCGAGAAGCCATACGTATTATTGACATCTTAACCACTGGAAATGATTATACAGCAGAGATTGAGGCTATGGAAGCTATACAGAGACAGTCAGATAGCGGAAGGACTGAACTCAAGGATATGTCAAAAAGACTTGAAGCATGCAAGTCCACCAATATTCTTCCTAAACACTTGTCAGATGGAACACATGCGTCGTTCCCTAAGGAAGCTTTACTGCGGGACATGTTTTCTAATGCAAAGACAACATCTGGACGATTACATCTGGCTAAAGAAATGTTACGTCTTCCTGTTGAAGCTCTTAAATCATTTGCTGGTACTAAAGAAGGACTAAGTACCCTCAATTCTTGGATACTTGTAAGTTGATTCTACTTCTTGGTGTATGCTCAATATTTGATCATGGATTTTATGTTCCAGTTTTGCAATTTGGATCGAGAATATCTAACATCTTTACATGCCATTTTCAATCAGGATTCTTTAGGGAAAAATGCCACCCAGCTCTTACGTCATTGTGTCCGTTTACTTGTCCTTGTGTCAACTGATCTGCTGGCTGTTCGTTTATCTGGTAGGCATTTTCTAGCTTTAGTTTGAATTAATTCTTCTTGAAAGTCATACATAACATATATGTGATGAGCTGACATCAATTTTCAAATTAACTTTATTGACCTGCAACTAATACTGTTAATGTCTTGTCTCTTTTCAGTAAAAAACTGTAAATTTCCTTGTGCTGCTTTTTTTCTTTCTGAAAGAGCATGCGATGTGACATAATTTCCTTTTAATTCTTTATTTTGAGATTTATCTTTTAGATAGTGTTGTCATGCATGGCCTTATATTGGTGGGCGGAGACCTTCTGTTTACAATTGCAAATATTTCTTGTCCTTAATTTGTTCCTTTCCTTTTGTGTATGTAAACAGTAGGAATTGATATTAAACATGCTTTGTTTTTGGTTAGCTATCATCATCGTCATTGTTATCATGCAAGTTTGACCCCTCAATACGGGTTTGGATGGTCAAACATCCTTAATTTTTTTCAACCTGGCATCTGAGTTTTTTGTCGAGGGTTTAAGCAAAGAGCATGTAGGAATAAATGTCTCGTTACTGAATCATTGGTTGGGTGCTAATGATAGAGGACATGTAATTTAAGCTCATATAATCAAAGCCACAACCTTCCAGCTTTTCTCCTTGACAGGGAAAAGTCTGGGCGAATAAGGGATGATGACCTGGTTTATTAATTACATTAAAATCCCCTCTCAGGTGTGAGGTGACCAAACTGAAGTACAACCTCATAAGTTTATCTTAATGATGCCTGTTAGGTATGGTTTGAAATTAGTTTGACATGGTGACGCCAATTAATAGAAGGCAATGTTGCTGTTGGGCATAGTTATATTACTTTTAATAGTATGTCTGCGCACTTAAAAGTTGCTTGTTATGAGTAGCTGCACACGTAAAAGCTGCTCGATAAGGAGTTAATTGAATATATGAGGATGACAGGCTGAAAATTGCCCATTCTAGTATTCCAAAAGTACCATGCATTGTTGAGCCCACCTTTTAATTTCCATCTGGGGCCATTAGCGAGTAATGAAAATGGATCAAAGTGGTCCTGCTATTTATGTTGGTTCAGGCACACAATACCTATTACATCTGTACTGGATATATGTGCGGCCCTCATCAGCTCTTTGGGAAAAGGACTCAAGTCAGGAGTTGGATCCTGAGTGCATAAGTTACATGTGGGGGGGGGGGGTGTGTTCTTAAGCAGCCTCAATTATTTCTGTTTGGTGGCTTTCAGACGCTAGCCTATCATCCGCTAGTATATCGCCCAAAACTAAAGGAGGGCAGAAGAAATTTCTGGACAGTCTTTCTTTTCCGTCTTATGAGTAGGCTTTACTCAAGTACTAGACTTAAAAAGTAGATCTTGGGACTTCAGATGATAATGATGGTTTTCCAGGTCATGTTTTCTGAAGTCGAAGTTTATCATTTCTTCTCACCATTTTCCATGTTATTTTCTTCTCTTGGTTCCTTTAACTTTTGTAAACAAGTTAATGATCTGTACCTTCAGAATTCATCATTGTGCAGTACTTTCTGCTAGCTAACGGTTTCGTGATATGATATGAATAATCTTCCCTACAAATATTAACGTTAAAAAAACCCTACAATTCTTGGTTATAAAATCCAACAGCTCCATTCAAGTGGAGCAAGTAAAACTTATATTACTCGAAGGATCAAATTTACATCATCTTCTATGATGACTTTTGTGTGTGTGTGAGTAATTTTTTTTGGGGTTCCGGGGGGGGGGGGGGTGGTTAAAAGATGAATCTTTTGAGTTCTAGATCACTCAAGTTATTAACAATCCTGTGTTTTAAAAAAGCGGTCCACGGTGCAGTCGTGCAGATTGCACCTTTAAGAAAATCATTCCTTGAAACTATTTGACATCATTAATGTAAAAGATGTTTTGTGAACCTTTTAGTCACCAAGGCATGTGACTGTTCACTTTTTAGTCACGAGTTGTGTGGACTTATATCGCGCTTGAAAGATGAATACCTATGGAAAAGTGGCAAAGAAAGGATGTAACTGTAGAGAAAATAGAGTAGAGAAAATAGAAAAGGCAAAGTTATTATTCCATCTAACCCAAACCTCTCTTAAATAGAGATTAGAAGGATATTACAAAATAGGTATGAGATAAAATCATATCTAATCACATGTCATATCTCAACATTATATCATAATATCTAATATTCACTAAATCTATTATTATCAATAATATCTAACACTCCCCCTCAATTATAAATGGGGAAAAACCACCTAATTGCAAGAGCGGTGCTGTCATCTTTGCACAAAATACTTAAAGACGTTACCAATTACGATCGAACACTAGAAACTCTAGGCGGGTAAGCCAGTAGAAACCCTAGACGGATAAGTCAGAAGTAACCCTATACGGGTAAACCAGTAGTAACAATAAAGTAAAAGAAAAAGAAAAAAGAAAATGCATGATTGATCCATTTCTCGCTTGCTCAATCTTAATTTTGACTACTTTGATGAGAAAGATGATAATATAAATGCACATTGCTAAAAAGAGAATAGTGAAGGTTTTGACTGAAGAAGGATCATACGATGAAAGGGGATCATCAGGAAGATGGTTGGGCGAGAGCAATGTTCACAATAAACAGTACCGTCGACAGTGTTCATTGATGAGCAATACACGTTAGGGGTTTTTTGTTGAGGTTCAATGAAGACTTAGGAATCGATCGTAGAAGGTAGAGATGTTGTCGAAGTCAAAGATGTCGAAGCCGAAGTTGTCGAAGCTGAACTTGTTGAAGCCGAAGTTGTTCTCAGCCAAAGATATTGTCGACGCCACCGAGCGGAAGCGCAAAGTCGGCAAATTCCCCACAGTGGCATGAGATCTAGAAAAAAAGGAGAGGACCAAGAACCAGGCTCTTATACCATGCAGAGAAAATAGAGAAAGCAAAGTTATTATTTCATCTAACTCTAACCTCTTTTAAATAGAGATTAGGAGGATATTATAAAATAGGTATGAGATAAAATCATATTTAATCACATCTCATATCTCAATAATATCTCATAATATCTAATATTCACTAAATCTATTATTATCAATAATATCTAACAGTAACCAATATTCTTTTCGGAAGAGAACAGAGGAAGATAGTTTACTTGGACGAGCAAAAATTATCTAGACGTAGATGCATTCACACAAACAACTCCTTTCAATCTCAAAATTGTTTCATATTCCAAATAGATATATTTCCTCCAACTCAATGTTCGAAAAAGGGCTATCAATGGAGTACCATGATAACATCCTATATGCTTGTTTTCAATTTGCGTATCAAACCGCTCTGGGTTTAACCCTAATAAGCAGATTCATACAATATTATGTTCAATTTTTTGTGGAAAAGGAATATGGCCTCCAAAATTGATGTCATTATGAGAAGGGTTGGACTGAATTAGATTGTATTCTTAACCTGTATTGGTGATAGTCACATACATAAAATTCTGTTTATGTTGGTTTTATTAGGTGGGATAGAAGCAAGGTGTGAAAGAAAGCCTCTTGTGTTTGTGTCTGCATGACTACGTGCTCGAACGTGCGCATCCATATGCACACATGCATGTGTAGACACGCATATCATGGCAGTCAAATAGCACATTCAAAGGGAATGAAAGTCTGCTTTAATTTTTTAGCTTTTTTCTATGACATATCATTAGACATTTAATCAGTAGATTGTATAGAGTAAAACGTCATGAGAGTTTGCAGTTTGTGCAGGGGGAACAGATCCTGCTGTCAATGAACATTAAAAAAATATTCTTCATATAGTTGGCATCACTCATGAATTAGTAAAGAACCAAGAACCAGATAGAAGTTCAAGCTATTTTGTCATTCTAAACGAGTAATAATATATAAGTGAGTTATATATATTCTTAGGTGAACAACTGGAAAGCAGATAAGCTTATATAGTTTATTGCCAAGTGGGAATAATTGTGGTGCAATTTTTATTTAGTGGTATGGTATATTATTTTATGCAGATGGATAGATTTTACATTAAACTTGAGAAATATCAGTGCAATGCAATGTTATGTTAAATGAGTTCTGAAAAGATATCAGGTCCTTTAAGCCAGCAATCCGGGGAACTCTTTGATGACATATCTCAGTATATGGCTTTCTGGATAACATGTAAATTAAATTATATCCTAGAAGACATGTAGTTCATAAAATACTAAAATAGCCATGATCAAATTTCTTTGTTTGAGGAATTGGAATAGATCTAGTGCTTATCTAAAGCAGAAACATATTCAACATTGGAGGAGTGGAACATAACGGATGTCAAAATGCTTTAACTACAGTTCCAACGCGCTTGTGGATGAATAAATCAGAAAGTTGAAAATTTCAATAATAATGTGTACATATAAGAATGGAAAACTTAATCTGTACAATCTTTAATGAGAAATGTTTAGTAGTGGTCATCTTTTATTGCCAGCACTGCGTGCCCCAAGCCAGGATAAAGGAGGAGGGTTGCGTTATGTAGCTGACAGCCAGCGTAAAACATAATCGGATCCCTATGAAAATGAATCCTATAATATATTCGTTGGGGCGTCCCCACCGCGATGCGTTGCATCAATACCACTCCGATGCAATGATAAGTAAGCAAGAGTGGTTTGCCAACGCGTCCCCTGGAAGCGACGCATTACATCGATGCCACCCCGGTATAATCACAAGTAAGCAAGGGTGTTCTAAGGATTTACATTACTCAAATAGGTTACTAAATAATATTAGGTATAGACTAGGATGGTCTAAGAGAGAAAATAGGAGACTTTTACAAGAAAATAGAATTAGATTAGCTACTTGGAATATATGTACACTTACTGTAAAGACTATGTAATTAGTAGATGTTATGCTTAGAAGAAAAATAAATATAATTTGCTTACAAGAAACTAAATGTATAGGTGAAAATTCTAGAGAAATTGAAAAGACCGGATTCAAACTTTGGTATACGGAAAAAGAGAAGAATAGGAATGGAGTGGGAATTCTTATAGATAATATAATGAAAGAAAGTATCGTAGAGGTAAAAAGAATTGGAGAGAGAATATTACTAATAAAAGTTGTCTTAGGTGTAGAGATGATTAATATTATTAGTACTTACGCACCACAAATAGGCTTGCCTGATAGTACTTAAAAAGAGTTTTGAGATAGGTTAGATGAAGTAGTATAAGTAATCCTATGTAGAGAGAAATTGTTTATAGGAGGGGATCTTAATGGACATATTGGTAATGATAATAACGGATATGAGAGGATATATGGAGGTTTTGGGTATGGAGATAAGAATAATATGAGTGAATCAATTTTAGAGTTTACAATATTGTATGATTTGATAATGGGAAATACTCTTTTTAGAAAAAGAGATGAACATCTGATAACCTTTAAAAGTGGATTTAATAATAGTCAAATTGATTTTTCTTACTAGAAGAGCGGATAGGTTAATATGTAAAGATTGTAAAGTTATACCGAGAGAGAGTTTAAGTACACAACATAGATTAATGGTCTTAGACATCTCTACTAAGAAGTGGAGTAGAAAAACTAACGTGAACAAGAGATTAAAAACTAAATGGTGGAATTTAAAAGGGGATAATTTAATACATTTTAAAGATAAGATAATGAAAGAAGATATATGGAGTATAGATAATGAAACTAATATTATGTG
>JBAKGM010000200.1:31803854-31814482 GCA_037177215.1 Asparagus racemosus | reverse complement strand
AGCTAGGAGATCTAGAGGTAGACCTAAGATGACTTGATTAGAAGTAATTAAGAAGAATATGATTAGGGCTAACTTAATGGAGGAGATGACCCACAACCGAGTGGAATGGAAACGTAGGATTCATGTAGCCGACCAAGAAGGATATGATTAGGGCTAACTTAATGGAAGAGATGACCCACAACCGAGTGGAATGGAAGCATAGGATTCATGTAGTCGACCCCAAACATTTGGGATAAAGGCTTGGTTGTTGTTGTGTTGTTGTATCTTTTACTAAATGGGTGTGATTGTTGTTTTCTGCACATAATATGTACTGAATCACGGTTCTGGCTTATTTCTTAAATTGGATGATACATTTTCTGATTGTCCATTATTGGGTAGAATTCCAACCACATTATAGATCTTCATAACTATGAAATAACTTGGTTTTTTTTATAACATTTTAAATATTTTAGACCAGAGCTCTTATTTGGGGCTTCTGGTATCATTGCATCATTTGGTTCCAATTATTTTAGACCAGAGCTCTTATTTGGGGCTTCGGGTATCATTGCATCATTTGGTTCCAATTGATGGTATAAGTAAAATTAAGACTTCCAAGTGAGCACCAATTCTTTTGTTAAAGGTTAAAGGCTCGAATCTCTTCATCATTTGGCTATGGGATTTTCAAATTAATATGCAGGGGGCATTATTGCTGACTGATCACATGCAGATTTGAGTCTAGCTCACAAGACGGCTGTGTGTTGTGATAGTCATAGAGACACATAATGATAACAAGCTATTTCTTTCTTCATAAGTGCTCTTCTTTTCAGTCTGGGGGTTTCTGTTTCCGTTCATAGGAGCCTCTATGATGAAAGCCTATGACTCTCTCTGGAACAAAAAATGTAAAAGCTATGATTTGCATGGTTGTATGGATTGTCTACAAAACAGGTTGTGAAGCTGCTTGGGATTTGGGCTGCTTAAGACAGACAAATAAATGCAATTTATACACAGACCCAATAAAATGGTTACTTGACAAGCTGAAATAAATTTAAATATAAAAGATATTATAGTGCTTCAAGAAAATGGATGTAGCATCTAGACTAGTGACATGTTCATTAGGAAGATTAATAAATAAGACAACTTTGTGTTCTACATCCAGATAACAAATTATTGAAATAGGGCTTCGAATTTCTTGGTTTTCAATCAAGAATTTTGTCTCCAGAAATGTAAATGCTTGGAGATTAGAAAACTTCAACTTGGTTATCTACTATCAAGTCTCTAACCAGAAACACACCAAAGTGACATTTATCTTGTCGTGAAAGATTATTAATTCACCCTTTTCTCATGCATAGCATGTGATAGATGATGATTAAGTGATCACAAAGTTTCATTTAGGCTTTCATAACAATGCACGTATAGGGATGAAAGTTTGATTTGGGCTTGAAAGTTTGAAAGTAATAAACAAACGTGAAAAGTGCATTCTAGAGCATCTAACTGTCTAGTAACTTGCTGCAATGTTGAGGACACGTGTGAAAATTGAAGTCTTGGTTCTTATGCCTTTCAAATGTTAAACATGGTAAATATGTTAAACATTATATTTAATGGGTCGACTTCTCAACTTATATGGTGTATGCAAGGTTTTAAAATTGGATATGGGGGATATGTTGGATGGCCAAAATCCATACCGAATTGCGAATATCAGGGAAATATCAGGGATATGTAGCAAATATCAGAGTGTCATATCGAATGATGTGTATATATAATATCAAGGTTACAAAAAGTGCTAGACGGGCTTAAGCGTTGGACCCGACGCCTAGAGCCTAGACACCTAGGTAGGAGCGGGTCCTAAGTCGTTTTCTATTTTTATTTTTTAATGACAATAATTGATTAGCGATGTTAATGTTATAGGAAGTTTAGGCACTGGATTGGCACATAAGCGGATTTTTTTCTTCGTTTAAGTGGTGGTGGTAGAGGTTTTGCTGAATGTTGGAGGCAGTAGAGTAGTTCATATTTGGCTGGAGGAGTTAGAGGTGGGAGGACATAGAAGCTGTAACGGAGGAAATCACGATCAAAGTCTAAAGGATGTAGTCTACGTAGGCAGATCACGCTCCTCTAAGCACTTCTAAAACTTAAGAGGGCAGCCTAGGTACCGGTTAGGTGCTAGGCGAATTGCCTAGGTATCGCCTAGGCCTAGGCATACACCTGCGCGGGCTAGGTGGAGGCTTTTTTAAGTAATTGTGTAGTATAATGTACTAAAATTTAATCTAAACATAACGAAATCTTAGCATAGAAAATGTAAATAATATATATATAGGATCACTAACTAATTGTAGCAACTTAGGGAAAAAAAGCCTACTAGAGTTTTGCTAGGAAAGGATGTAATTTTTGCTAAAAATATTTAAAAAATTTTACAAAATTATTATGTTTTGCGACGGACCACATAAATGTACGTTTTGGCAGCGTATCTATCAACAAATCAGCCATATATCGGCCATGCTGGGGATATATTGCCCGAAAGTTGCCAAAAACTGGTAAAAGATACTGAGAGCATATCATTTTGCTAAAAGCCTACATGCCGGTATACCAGTTATGTCGGGGATTTTTAAAACAATGGGTGCATGGTCCATTATGCCTTTATCGTATTTGGATTTAGAGACTTAGGGTGAATTCTATTTATTTGGTTGGCTGTAGGCTTGTTGCATTAACCCTAGAGTGAAGCAATGGTTCTATAATTAAGAAAAAATTTATCAAATATTTTTTTGTATCGTCAATAAATTAGTTCATGTTATGAGGTTCTGTTTCATCAATTAACATCAAAAAAGATACGAGGGAAAAACAGAAGAGGAAGAGCTATGAACCATACATTTTCTCTAATACCGTTAGTATTTGTTATTGATGCTGATGACTGTTGCAGATACCATTCTTGTGGTTTTAAGGTTTTAATGATGCTGAGAAATCTGTAGCTAATGACACTAATGCTATGCTATATTGCTCTCTCCATGATGCAGGCATAGGAAAAACAGTAAAAGAGAAAGTCTGTGTGCATACCAGTCGAGACATACGCGCTATAGCAAGCCAGCTGGTCAACATGTGGATTGAAGTTTTCCGCAAGGAAAAGGCTACTAATGGGGGGTTGAAATTATTGAAACAGACAGCAGCATCAGAATCCTCAAAGGGCCGACCCAAAGATCTAATATCTGGACAGATGCGATTGGCTAGTGATGCGGGAAACCATTCTACAAGACCAAGTATTAGAAAAACTGATAGCAAGACAGTGAGGCTAGAAACTTTGATAGACACAAAGTCTGAGGCTAACTCCTCATGTTTCCAGAGTTCGATTCAGGGCCATGATTTTAAAGTGGAAAGTGACGGGGTAATGCCTGAGGAAGAAGCTGCAGCTTTTGCTGCTGCTGAAGCTGCCCGTGCTGCTCTTGCAGCTGCTGAGGTAGTTAACAAATCCTCTTTACAACATTCCTATCTTAATTTAGCTTTTAATTATATGAAAACTAATCAAACTGATATGATTTTGGTTGATCCTTCAGGCATTTGCATCTTCAGAAGCAGAGGTTGGTTCTTTGCGAGAACTTCCGAAGATACCATCATTCCACAAGTTTGCTAGACGTGAGCAATATGCGCAGATGGATGATTCTGACTCCAGAAGAAGATGGTCTGGTGGCATTCTGGGGAGACAGGATTGTATATCTGAAATAGACTCCAGAAACTGCAGGGTTAAAAATTGGTCTCTTGATTTTACTGCTACTTGTGTCAATATTGACAACTCAAAGATGTCCGGAGATAATTATACACAGGGGAGTAACTCAAATGAGATGGGCCCAGCGAGTTTCAGAGAGCATTCAGGAGAAAGTGGTGCCATGGACAGCAGATTAACAAAGGCATGGGTTGATACAGATACTGCTGGGAGTGGAGGTTTTAAGGATTATCTTGCCATTGAGAGATGGCAATCACAAGCAATGGATGCAGATGCTGATTTTTACAGCCGTCTGCATTTAAGAGATGAAGAAGATTCAAACAGAAGTTGTAGGCCGCCCTCAGTGAAAGATGGAAGACGGGCTGAAGAAAGTTCTGCTTCTCAAATTGCAGAGAAGAAATTGTTAACAGAAGGCAATTCCAGGGGAGTTGAGCATATTAAACAAGGCATTGTGGATTATGTGGCATCCCTGCTTATGCCTTTATACAAAAATAGGAAGATCGATAAAGATGGTTACAAGTCAATAATGAAGAAAACTGCAACTAAGGTATGTTACTTTTCCAAGGCCCTATAAGAAGTCAATAAGGTTCTGGTCATATGCACATTTCTTGGCCTAGTCTCGTGATTGCTTTGACTTTTCTGTATTCTGTGTATAAATCATAAGCCACTCTTCTTCTTTTCTAGTTTTACTACACCAATGCTATTACTGTCATCCAGTGAATTCTGGTTTGCAAATTTAATACGCTATAATCATATTAATGAGCTAATTCACCAAGACAGTTGCCTCCATGAAGTTGATCTGCAGCAAATACAATTTAAATTTAGTAGTTTCTTGTTGATGACTAAGATTTTAACTAGGTTCTATTTTCTTTATTTTTGCCTGGTGTATCAGGTTATGGAACAATGTACAGAAACAGAAAAAAGGTTGACCGTTCCTGAGTTTCTTGATTTCAAACGGAAGAACAAGGTCAGCACCTTGTTTCTGACAGCAATTTCTACTCTCTAAGTTAATTCTCAGTAACTGGCAATTTTTCTGCCCCACAAATCTGGAGTTTTATCCAACATCCATCTTTTACTTAGATGAAGTATGATTTCATTTGCTTTTTTTTTTCTATATTATCTGTTGCAGATTCGAGCATTTGTGGACAAATTGATTGAAAGGCATTTGGCAATGACTTCCAGTGTGAAGTGTTAATGCTCCTCCCGGGCGGTTGACTAGCAGCCAGTTTCAATAACCCAAATGTGTGGTATTTGATGATGCCTACCTAATTGAAGACCTGAAGCATAATGAGCTTGTCTCAGCCGGTAGACAGAGTAACTCCAGAAAGTGACCATCAACATAAACCATCTATATGCCCTTTTCTTGCTGTTCGCAGGTAGGGCACATGAAGTTGCACCTGCGAAGGGGATGCAGCGTAAGCTGTCAAGCCAAACAGTTCATCCCTCAGTTGGAGCAGGACTGATTAGCATGGTTACAGCAAAGTTGTCAAAGAATTTGCGTCTCAGTCACTGAAAGAAGACTCCTTCAAGTTTTGGTGTTGTTTTCTTTCAAGTCCATTGGGATATAAAGAGGATGCTGAAGAGGTTAGAAACTTAATCAAGATATATAGACATGATAACCAGCTAGTCGTTTAGAAATAGCAATAGACATCATGTCAATTTAAAGATGAATGAATTGACATGAAATTGTTCTATTTGTCCTTGAAGAACTTGTAATCGTAGGTTACAGATTGACCCTATTCTTTGTTCAGGGATCTCTTGCATTGATACTATGTCAAGTTTTTAGTCTTTGTACAGTGTATTTGGAATATTTTGATATCAAAGAGCTGACATCCTTATCTAATAGCAAAATGTCTTTATCTTTCTAGTTTCAAATGCAAAGAGGTATGTAGTTTTTGTTTGTCTCTGCTTATACTAATTTTGTGCTACCTTATTTTGTTTAAGAGAATGATATTGATGGTCACCGTTAGAGAAGTCTTTAAAAGGTAAAGAGGCTACCTTATTATGCTCCTTTCTCTTCATTTATGCAAATTCAATGTGTGGAATTGCTGCTTATATTTGTGTGTAATATCGAGTTTATTTTATTTTTTTAAAGTAATGTTTAAAAATAGTTTAGTGACGTTAAGTTTTTCATCTTCAGCTTATTTTATAATAGAAACTTAGGTTTCTCTATGCAGCAAAATACTGAAGCTATTGACTACTGTATCCATAAGTGATATGTTTTAGGTTATCATATGCAGTTCTGGTTCATCGCATGTTTTCCCGCCATTATGTATCATAGTCTCTTTTGTTAAGAAAAATATTTGCTGCAGATCCTGTACTTAATATGCATCCATCCTTTATACGATCCACCACTTCCTGAGATACATTGTTAGCATCTTTTACAAGTTTTGTTTGATATCATAACTCTCTTGAAGTTTGTTTAGCTTTTTTTCCAATTTGTGACGAGGAAGTGTTTCTGGATTTGTATGATTTCCAGTGTTCATGATATTTCGTTTTTTTCATCATTTATGTGGTTTCTTTCAGGATAATATTGACTTTCTGCAGCCTGCGGTAGCATCTATTTTTAACATTATCATCAGTAATCTAGTAAGTATATGTTTCTTAATCTGGTCTACTTTTGACATCATGATGAGTTTTAAGTATTTGCTTTTTATCGTGCAGATGAGTTGGCACTGCTGTTAGCTTCGCTTGATGCTAGGAGGCATAGATTGATGTGAATTTTGTTGCTAAGAATTGTTTAGTCTCCCATGTTCAAATTTAAAGTTTTATTTAATTGATTTGTTTTCTTGTCAAGGTTATGGTAGAGGATTGGCTGGTTCGATTATCTCTTGTGAAGAAGTTTGTCAGGGAGAGAGCACTCTCTACCATCTTTTTCTTGTAATACTTGTTTATTTGCCATAGTTTCTAGTTCTTCGTTATTCCTATTCTCTATATTAGTTGTGTTTCACTAGTTCGGATTGAGTATTTTACTAGTTGGTTTGAACTCAGTTACTAGTTTAATTCTTGGGTTCTATAAGCCAGAGTGTTTACATTTAATTTGAGTCTACTGTATTACTTTCTTCAGCTTCGAAGTATTGATTTAATATTCATCAGATTTGTCCTTTCTCAGATCAGGAGACTTGCTGATCAGGTGCAAAGAAGCGCAACCAAATGCAAAATGAAACTAGGGAGCAACCAATGTGTTTCTTTCTGTTATTTGTCTTCTTCCTTGGATGAAATTTCTTTTAGGGTAGCAGATTAATATTCTATATCAGCAAAAGGGAGTTATTCTTATGTGATACCATGAATCTATGAAGAATATCTTGCTAGTTTATGGCTAGCTGCTGCTAGTCATGAATCCATGAAGAATATCTTGCTAGGTTATGGCTAGCTGCTGCATTACTAGCCTCCCTTCTGAAAAATGATACAGGGAGAGGTAGTATTTTGAAGTTTCGTATGATTTGCAAGCTCTCACGATCAAAAACAGATCTACTGAAACCTGAAATAGTGAGTGTCTCCCGGTAAGTTACTACTGTTACCGCACCTCAAACTCATTTTTTTTCCCGGTTGCGCATTCTATAGGGATTTTTGGAAGACTGCAAAGGGTTGTTTTGTTGTCTCCCAGAAGTATAGGAGAGCAAAATCGCAAAATTTCATTTTCAAGTATTTCTAAGGGTTTTTTAAAATTAACATTTTCTTGTTTTTTTTCACCTTTAGGGGCTGTTTGGTTTGTTACAAAAATAAATTGTAGCAAATGTTGCAGCAACATATGTTGCGTGCATTATTTATTGTAGGAAATCAACTTTAAATTCCTTTTGTTTCACCTTTAAAGAATTTGTGTTATTAGAAAATGGAGAGAGAAAGATATTGATTGGTTACACTTCTGCATTTAAATCCCTTCCCTATAGGCCACCTAGTGAAGGAAAGTTAAGCGAACATTGAAGAAGTTAAGGGAAGGTAAAGGAGCATGTAAAACTTGTTTGGGAAATTAGTAAGGTGAATCAATGAGAATTTATTTCACTCCATTTGGAAAGTTTAATAAAGTGAAGGGAAATGAAGAGAATATAAGTAAAATTACGATAATAACCTCACATGCTATAAATCATTTTATTGTTAGAATTAGATAAAGGGTAAAATGGTTTCTCCATAATTGTTTTTATTTTAGAAGTTTCCTTCACCCTCTTTCACCCTCATTACACCTCAAATTGAGGGAAACAAAAATTTAGTTTTTCTCTCATCCTTTACCTTAAATTTTCCCCCATTACCTAGCGCAAGTTTATTTCCAAACCTCATGTACCCCTCATTACCCCAAATCCAAACAAGCCCTAATATGTCAATCCAAGAAACACTTTCCCCATCCATTCCAAGTCAAAAGTAGGAAACGCGTTTCCAAGAAACTGACCACTTTCAGTAAATCTATTTTCTAAAAATTATGTGCTCCCAAGCACAAGCATAGAAAAAGGCTATAAGAAAACATCTTCCCAAGTCCTCAATTAGAAGTGTGCATAAGGAGGCTGTTTGGTTTACTGCAAAAATAAATTGAAGCAAATATTGCAGCAACATATGTTGCATGCAGTATTTATTATCGGAAATGAATTTTAAATACGTTATTTGGATATTTGCAATTATATTGTAGGAAATGTATTTCCAATGCAAAGTTATTGTTTGGTTGAAAAACAATTAGTGCAAAACCTACATAATTTTGACATATAAGGCGGATGCTTTTCTGTTTAGATTTAAAAAGATTTATTTTGATGAGTTGGAATTATTTTTATTTTTTAAATTTCCTTTTTTGAAGCTTGTTTTTCCTCCCACCAAATTAGTCATAGCATTTGTTGCAATGTTTTCCTATAAAATGCAACTCCACTTAACTTTCCTAATTACAAAGTTGCAAACCAAACAATGTAATTACAAATCTGGTTGCTCTATTTCTATCCACCCAAAAAGCCCCTGAATGTTGTGTACAAAAAGTGTTGGATTTGTATCTCTTTGTAGGAAGTTAACTTCAAATTGTATTCTTTGTAGGAAGTATGTTTTCAAATCTAAAATCATTGTTGATTAGGTGCAAAAAGTGTTGGATTTGTATCTTTTTGTTGCAGGAAATACATTTTTATTGTGAGTTAAGGACTTATTTGGTATGTAGGTAAGTTGGGGGTGGTAAAGTTTACCTCGTTAAAGATTATCTCATCTTTGTCCATGTTTGTTATCATTTTAAAAGTACATTAAGGATAAAGTTTAATCCCATATGAGGATAAATTTTTAACCAAGTTAGGGTAGGAGAAAATGGGGTAAAAAGCTGAGGCTTGGTTTATTTAAGCATGTAGAATTACAAAATCTCCCTAAAAAGTTCTAAAACTTACAATAAGCTACAAAGTCCCCCTAAAAAAGTTCTAAAACTTACAATAAGCCTCCTAAGACGTGAAATTGACCAGATCCTTATGAAGTAAAAAAATTGTAAACAACCACCCCTCCCCCACCCCGCCCCCCAACAAAAGTTATAAAGTTACAAAAACACCCTCAATAATGTACAACTCAGTAAAAATCACAAAAAATTCTTTAAAAAATTCAAAACTTAAGAAAACATTAAAAATTTCAGTACATACAAATAGCCATCGACCAAACTTAAAATATATAGAAAAAAACCTGAAAAAACTAGTTTCATACAATCCTAGATTTCTTACAAGAATTAGTTACTCATTTTACAAAATAAAAAAAAGAAAATATAATCAATACTAGTAAGCATAAAAGAACAAGAGGTAAATCTAAACTATTAAGTAATAAAAGAAATAAATAGAAAATTAAAGCATAAAAGAGCAAGAAAATAAATTTACACTATAAAAGCATGAAATAATCTACACTATAAAGCAAAAAATCTAATCTACCAAACATAAAATAAATATAAGAAAATAAAATCCTAAAATATGCAATTCTAAAATAAAAAATAAAAGAGAAAAATAAAAACTTACATTGTAAGGGGTTGACTCTTATAAGTAAATCTTCATCTGCATTATCAAAGAGAAGAAGAACAAAAATTAAAAAGGAAGATAAAAATTTTTATTTATTGCAAATAAAAAGTTTACAATTTTGAAACGCATTCTCATTAAAGAGCGGCCCTCCTCTCTAAAATGGAGTCTTTATAAAAATTTTCACACTCAAACCCCTCACTCTCTACCCCTATTTATAGCTTACAGCAATCAATAAGAGCCATTGGATTTGCCTTGAGCTCTAAGAAATAAATCTCAGTGATTAACTAATTTTGTTACGAAGCAGATTGGTTCGTAACAGAATTTATTCTTTTGTTGACTTGTTGACTCAATTTTTTCTTGGTCTCTTGGGCTTTGTGGGCCTCTTTTTAGCTTGATCTTGATCTTCAATAAATGGTAGAAAATTGAGTGAATTTGGTTATTTTGGGTTCTTATTCATTAATTCTCCATTACCTGCAAATTAAGATAAAAACTCATTATTAGTCGATATATTTATTCAAATAAAATAGATAATGAGGATAGAAAAGTATATAAAATATGATGATCTTGAGGATAGAAAAATCCTAACTCACTTTCGTAGAATTCGCGGCTGTATTTAGTACATAAAACAAGCCTTTAAACTCCTCGGTTAACTCTAGAGGATGAGTTGTCTTCTCGTGAAGGTTTGCAGTGAATATACCCACAAAATTCGGTTATCTTGTCAATTTGAAGAAGTCAATATATAATTAATTCACTTGATATCTTTAAACAATCTAATTAGAATTAGTTTATGCTTAAGAAAACATTTTTATGTGTAACTTCAAAATAAATTTCTTAAAAAATCTTTTCATTATAGTTATATAATACTAAATCTAACATAGACATTCAATTAAAATTTTTGAAAAGAACACGCTGACTCTTTGTTTCAAATAATTTTCAAGCCTTTTGATTAATTTATTTTTAAAGAACATATATATAAATATAACTATACATAAAAA
>JBAKGM010000200.1:31784548-31800902 GCA_037177215.1 Asparagus racemosus | reverse complement strand
ACCACCAGGCATTAGGAGAGGAAGCGGACCCCACTCTCCTAAACTCTAATCCAACAAAGGTTAGTGACTGTGTGATCCGAGCATCAACAGGGTGAGAGTGCTTCTATCATTTTTATCCTTGTAAACTCATCTTCTTAAGCTTCCAAAAGAAGGAAAATAAAGCGATTTTAATGATACAAATCTTAGCTTTCTTTTTCTTTTTCTTTTTCTTTTTCTTTTTTTTTTGTTTGATTATAATCCAGGTCGAAATTGAACCAGGACCATGGAAGCCATAATAGAACCTCCCAAATGCCCACATCATTTGTGATGGGCATACAATTAACTAGCTTGCATGTTTATCCATTTTCTTTTTGTGGGGTTTTGCATATTTACCTCTCAAATCTTTCGTATTTACAAATTTAGCTCTCGATCTTAATATTTGTAAAGTTACCCTCCAATTCTCTCACATTCGATTTTCTTCCCCTTCACACGTAACAATTTTGGTTGTAAAAAGGTAAAATGTTAAAAAATTCCAATAGATTTCCAACAAGATTGCAATATTATCTCATTTAGAAACTACAACTCTTAAGTGGTAGGGACGGAAAAGCTCAATATAAGAAAATGGAGAATTGCAAAGATTTGAGAGATAAATTTGCAAATGTGAAAGAATTGAGTGTTATATATGCAAAAACCTCTTTCGTTTCTGAGAGAGAGAGAGAGAGAGAGAGAGAGAGAGAGAGAGATTGCATGCATACAACGAAACTCCGAAGGTAACAGAAGGATAGTCAAAGAGGAATCTAACTATGGCAATATTGACCATAAGAGCTAATACATCTTCAATAATACTATAAGCTTTATGGTGAAAACTCTGTTGGAGATTATTGAGCACACAAATAACCACATTTCAATAAGGAATACAAGCATTAACACAATATAAAAAAATTTTACATGGTTCAGTCAAACATGTCTACATTCATGATCCCTTGATAGGAATATCAACTATCTTCACAAAACCAATACATGCAATGCAAGTTTTGCATGAAAGAAATATGAAATCCCTAACATATCTCACATCTCTCAAGGAACCCGAGAACACTGCTCATTTGAGAGCTCTAATAGGCCATCATCACACTACATAACTCAAAGAATTCGAGAACACAGATCACTCAAGACTTTCTCAACACTAACGCACACCCTTTTATAGGCTCCAAAGAGACCTTCAAGAAACTAAGCATCAATGCATCATTTCATTTTCCTATGCATTAGCCCTTCAAACTTCCATCCTTTATATTCTCCAAAGTTGACTACTCTTTCAATCTTCCTAGTCAACACAATGCACTCCTCATTTATGAAATTTGGAGAGAATCTCAACAATTCGTCCTTTGAACCAAATCTCCAACACCTCAATATGACCAGCTAGTTCCAACACTTACCGTGCACCACTGTCGTTCGTTACATATTTGTCGGTCACCTCTCCTCTATGGGTGTCGATGAGCCATCTTCATGATTGTCCTCTATTACCAATCTCCATTGTTGGTCTTCAAGGCTCACCACCACCATCTGCGACCTATTGATCTCTGTCACACATTTCAACCATTGCACACACACACACACACTCTCTCTCTCTCTCTCTCTCTCTCTCTCTCTCTCTCTAATAAAAGCCATCATTGCATTGCCTCTCGCTGCTCCCTGCCTCACATACTGATCATCACATTTTATTACACTTTTATACCTATTTCTAGTCTTTTGAATTACAATTAGCTCAGATTACAATTCAAAGATTGCAATCAAAATAAGAAACATTTATAGGGCTGGGTTCCTTTCTGTGTGCCAATGGAACGTCGATATTGTACTCCGTTGATGGTCCGACTAAGAGAATGGACCTTTCGCTATTGATGATCTCTGATCTCTTGGAAGATAGCACGGTCTTCTCTGGATGAAGAGCTATCAAGAAGAAATCAAATACCACCTTCGCCTCTATTCTTGTGCGTGCGTGTTATCCAGTCTTTTGCGTGTCTTATGATAGATGCTATTTAACTCGAAGAGATATTAACAGATCCTTTCTCATAATGATTGTTGATTAAGACAAATGACTAGCTAAAGAGAATGAATCCTTTCTAATCCTTTCTCATGAGGATCGTTGACTGAGCCAAATGATTAGCCGATAACAATGATCAATGAAGATCAATGAGAATGGAGGAGAGATGGACTCTTTGTCGATTTAGCCCCTCAGTCGTTCTCTCTCTCTCTCTCTCTCTCTCTCTCTCTCTCTCTCTCTCTCTCTCTCTCTCTCTCTCTCTCTCCCCTCTCAATGGCAAGAAGCTTAGCCAAGAACAATGTTAACCCCAAGACCTTTCTTCCGCCCCCTTCTTCATGTTGATCATGCCTATTTATAGGCTTAAAAGCATTAAGGAGTGAGTTAGCGGGCCTTATCTCCCCTTAAATAGGTGAGTTAGTGGTCATTAACTCCCCTTAAATAGGTGAGTTAGTAAGTGAATCGTTTCCTTAAAAGTAGTTTCTGAAAATAGTTATGGGCAAGGTTTGCCAATAACGGCCATAGGCGAGGTTCATGAGGTTCGCCAATAATGACCATGGGCAAAGTTTATCAATAATGACCATGAGCGAACTTTATCATAATGGGTGACATGGCCCCACGTGGGTTATTGGGTGAAGCTTGCTGCTGTTTGGGTGACCTTCAGTACAACTTTTGACGAGCTTGGCTTTGGCTTTGGCTTCGGCGAACTTCACTATGTGTCCCACATGGACTATTTGGGCAAAGCTTGTTTTGGGCGTGGGTGGGCCATCACTTTTGAATCGTGGCCAACGTGGGTAGTTGTGGGCGAAGTTCGCTGATTAAGTGGTCGGCGAACTTCACTGGCGAGTTTAGATTTAGCATAGAATTTGACTCACGACTTGGCCGACTTAATGACGCTTTTCGATTCGGCCTAAAGGCTGAATTGAGAGTGGACCCACTCTTGACTCGGTCGGGTCGGGTCGAGGAGAACTGTGTGGTGGAGTTCACATGTTACGTTAGGCGAGCTTCGCTGATAAGTTTAGATTTGACTCAGAATCCGACTTGAACTTATTTATTGACTCGGCCGACTTGAGGACGCCTTTCGACTCAGCCCAGAGTCTGAATTGGAGATGCCTTTTGACTTGGACTCAAAGTCTAATTTGAGGATGCCTTTTGACTCGGCCCTGAGTCCGACTTGAGGATTAACTTGGACTCAGGTCCTCTTTAGTTCGGATGTAGTCATGTTCACATGTGATCTAAGTGAACTTCGTTGTAGCTTATATGTGAGCCCATCTAAAATGTTTAGCCTATACGAGTTCACTTCTTGGACTCGGACTAGGCGTTAGTCCAAGAGAGAGTATATTTTAACCGTCTACAAGACCCCTCCCCCTAGTTTTCGAGATCTTGCTTGTGGCTTGTAACAAAGATCAAAATATTTTGGATAATAGCTATAGGTGTACTATTAAACGTAGCTTGAGTCATCTCGCTAGGTTGAAACTTGTCCTTATTTGTCTATTCTCTAAGATGTTAATACTTTCTCACCTCAAACCAGTATTTGAATATTTATAAAATTAAATTTTAAGTTTGCATCTATTGCAAATTAAAGTTGAATATATATCCTATCACAAGAAAAAAAAATAACCACTAGTCTTAATCTCACTTATTGTGCTAGTTAAAAATAACAATAAATTAAGGGGATATATAATGCACGTAAAATGGATATCAGACAATTAAGACTAACATGCAATTAAAATAAACTTTAAGCTCCAACATGCAATAAGAAAATAGCGTATACTAGATTCAAGGATTATTGGGCAATTTGGGTGTTAATTTCCCTAGATTAAAACTTGAATTAAAATTTGGTATCCCACGTCAACTACATTTCTGCCATTGAGAATGGCCAGTACTCACGAGGCACCAGATCCCAGATCCTGCAGAGCGTCCAAAGGGTAAACCAGTAAATTCCTCCCAACAAACCACGTGGTATCTATATTCCACTCGGAAACAAAGTCCTGTCTGTTCTGTACCAAATACGACGTACACAACAATTATAGAAACTTCCAAGGCTACGTTTGTCATTTTTGCACGAACAAATTAATCTCTGCTGCCGCTTACCGCCAAGAACTTTTTCTCTATTTCTTTTTTTTAAAGCACATAAATAAACAGAATATTTTTTAATAATAAGCCCTAACAGATAACCTAATTTATAATGAAGTACACCCAGTTCCGTTATAATTTCTAAATCTAAAAATCGTGCTGAATTGCTTATAAAACCCAACTTTTGTACTTCATCAGTTTTGTATATACTATATTAAAAATATTAATTGCACAAAAACCCCCCTTCTTAATACCTTGAGTTGCATCTGTCACTCATCAATAATTTTACTAGCACTTAATAGTTAATATTGATAGATTCAGAGCGGAGAGGAGAGTTAATTTGTAATTTTATCTCTGTTATAATGTGAAGCAACAAGTACTAAATACTAGTAAAATAGTTGAGAGATGGCAAGAAAAACTCAAATGTATAAATGAGGGGCCTTATTTTCAATGTTTCCTTTTTACTAAAATAGTAACTTAGCCCAAACTATAGCAAGTTACATTAAAATAAAGGAAATAAAACATAAATATAACAAATTAGACAAACCAATAACAAAACACTAACTGTTCAAATGCATAAGCTATGTTTAGAAATAGAGATTTTTTATTTACACCGCTTTTCGAAAGGGTTTTTTCGATATTAGACCCCGTATCAATATTTTGATTCGGCCCTCAAATCTTCATACTTTAACTTTAGTCCCCAAACCATTCAGTATTTTGAATTAGTTCCCCCAATCTTCAAATTTTGATTAAACCCCAATTTTGTAAGTATTTTCAAACTAGTCCCTTCAGTTAGCACCAGATCAAAAGATTTGGTAACTAATTTCAAAATACTTAACACATTTGGGTGACTAATTTCAAAATATGAAGAAGTTTGGTACTAATTTAAAAATACTTCAAGATTTGAGGGGAATAATTCAAAGTATTGAAGATTTGGGGACTAGGATAAAACCCTCTTAGAAATGGGTGGGTTTAAAAATAAGTCTGTTAAACGTTTGGGTCTTGGACTAAAAAAACGGTAGAGTAATGCCATCGTCAAAATCCTACACTCGTTCGACCCCACAACAATAGTCGCCGCCTCCGCTCCTCAATCGTTTTCCGTTTCCCGCCTTAAAATCTAGCCCCTCAATTACGAAACCCTAACCAATCGCGTCAAAATCCTCTCTATTTTTTCTAATGGAATACAGAGATAGCGGGTTCGGGTACGCCGATCTGATATCGTCTCCGCTGATTTTTCCCGGATGCGATGAGAAGTCGGACGGCGACCGGCGGAGGGAGGGACACATGTCGGTCATGGAGGTGCTGGTGGCAGCGCTGAGGAGGTCGCTGGTGATGTGTAGCGTTGGGGCGGGGGAGGAGAGGGGATGCTCGGCGATGGAGATTGGGTGGCCGACGGAGGTGAGGCACGTGTCTCACGTGACCTTCGATCGTTTTGATGGCTTCCTTGGGTTACCTGATGAGCTGGAGCCTGAGTTGCCGAGACGAGTACCCAGTGCCAGGTTGGATTTTCTTTTTTCTATTATTCTTTTTTATCTTCAACTCAATATTTTTTAATTATTTTTGGAATTATTTTTAAACTCATATTAGATGTTTGATCCCTTTATTAATTTTAGTATTTAAACTGATATTCTATCAGTTTTAACAACTATATGGCAGTTTAGATGGAATTTTGTAGCAGTTTACCTTGCTCTACAGCAGATTAATGCACATATTGGGTTTAAAGATTAGGTTTAAAGATTAATCATCTTGTATATTTTGGGCGTATGAATAATTTTGGATAAGTTAGGATAACAGATTGGGTTTAAAACCGAAAACCTGTTTTAACTATTGAATCAAGATTGAATTTTTCTGACGGATTTTGGACTGTGATTTCCCTGAATTTTATAGAGTATCTTGGATTTTTTTTTTGGTTGCTTTTTATGATGGATTGGTTTTGTCTTCGGCACCGTTTGCTAAAGGGTTAAGAAAGAGGGATTAAGGAGAAGGATTAAAGTAGTTAGCCCATTTGATAACCCGAAAGACTAAATTACTAACCCATTAAATAAGTTTTATTTTAGCCTTTGTGATCATTTTTAGTGTTTGGGAAGAACGATGATTTTGACTATTTTCGTTATAAATAGAGGGGTTAACTCTTAATCATTCTAAATAAGAGTATTAGTTAACCCCTTATTTTGAGGGGTTAATTCATTTTAATACCCCTAGAAGGGTTAGCTTAACCCTTTTGCATTTTTTGCGTTTGGCAAATTATGGATGGTTAACTCATTTTAACTCCTGCATAGATTTTTTGTGTTTGGCGGGTTAAGAAGGGGTTAAGTCTCCTTAACCCCTCACTTAACCCGTTGCCAAACGACACAGAAATGTTTTATCTCCATATTTAGTTTGGTTTCAGATTCTCTATATTTTTTATTGTAGAGAAATCTTAAAATTAGTAGTTCATCAATAGGTAGAGGATCCCGACCCTCGTCAATAATATTGATTCATTTAGTGGGTCCCACAATTAAATATTTTTATTATATATTCATGTAAACAATAGGGCGAACTACGATAGAATAAACCTCCAACAGCTTTCAGCATTTTGCAGTAAACCCCTTCTAACTTCTAAAATTACACTGAACCCCCAATGACTATTGAAATTGCAAGAACACCCAATAAGTTTCCATATGTTGTAGATAAGAGATAACCCCCATGACGACATGTTGTCACATTTAGGATCTAAACATGTCTCCAATAAAAAATGTGGGCTAATGCCATCATGTGGGTTATCTGCAAACGGGGAAAATAATTGGGTGTTTTCCGCAATTCTAATGGTTATTGCGGGATTAGTGTGATTTTAGAATTATTGGGGGATTGTTGTGCTTTTAAAAGTTATGAGGATTTAATGTAATTTACCTTAAACAATATTTTCACAGGATGCATAGTGTAAAGAGATATTGTTGGTGTAAATAAATTGTTGAACTTCTCTACAACCAAGGATGTAGATGATTTCTAGACATTTACTTTTGTTCCAAGTTTAATTCACTATAAATAAGGTAGATAATTTATAGCAGTTTAAGGTTAAAAATGCTATCAAAACCAGATTTTGCTCGCAATATATTTATTGGGTTGTGTTGCAATTTTTTTTTACAAAATTTCCCCTTTCTGTTGTTGAAAGACATTATACTATATTGTTTATATTAATTAGTATGCTCTACGTTTAAGGTAACTTTGGTTTTTGGAGCTAGTTTCACAGATTAAACTGCATAGAATTTATAATTTCCCTATGGGGAACAGAAAGGCCGTTCATTTAAACAGATTCAAGTTCTCCAAACTGGAAGTTTTTGGAATAATATTTGTTAGAACAGAGCATGTTGGCTGAGCTTACAGTTAAGATATATTTTTTGGTTGAAGGTGAAAGAACACGAGTCAGAGAAATGTATAGAAAGGGAGTGTGTTTTGATTTTAGGCGATAATCTTCATTTGTGTTTTCATTCAACTTCTGTTCTGAAGCCTAGTAAATGTCCCTGCGAATATTATAATTGATTGTTCTTCAGCTTATTCTTAATTAGAAGTATGACTTTTCTGTAACAAGACTTGCTTTCTTATGTTTTCATGCTAATGATGCCATTCACCGGGGTTGAAGAAAGCTGTTTAATAGCTTCATATTCGATCTAACTAGTAGGAGGATGTTCTTGGTTGAAAGCCTGTCATGGAAATTTCTTTAGGTCACATGAACTCTTAGTTTGGACAATTCAACTAATCCACAGTTAGGTAACTGCTTGCTGTTTAGGTTTATGATTTAGTTTGTAGAATATTGCCATTGGGTTTGATGTTTAATCAGAGTTATACCAAGAAGCAGTGGCCTTAAGTTTAGACAGGAAGAGTAGAAAGAAGACAGACAAAGTCATATATTCTTGGTGCACTTTCTTTATTGTGATACATGATTTTACATTGGCAATTGCCTCAAGACAGGGAACAATAAGGATTTGTTTTATGCAATTCAGTTTTCTTATTATTGCTTGAACATTTAGTTGACTTCTTGTCTAAGATCTATCTGAGCTTATCTACTTCTCTCAGAAAGAATTTCGCGTCTGCGATTTTCTTTTATTTATTTCTTAAAGAACCATATGTTGTTTTTTGCTCTAAAATTTTTTAGTAGATGTATATGCCTATGTTCATTATTATTTTTATGTTTATTACTTCGATGCTCTCAGATTCTTACACCCCGCATTCCTACAAGAACCATTAATTCTTCCCTATAAAACTATTTTTAACTAGTAAATGTTCTAGTCATGATCTCTATCAAGCTGGGAATTTTCTAGCTGTGGTTAATAGGTTTTGGCTGCCTTAAATGTTTTGAACCCTGCAATGGACAATTTTGTCTTCCTTCTGAAGTAAAGTTGCTAGGTTGTCAATTCTTTAATTTCCAGACATGATTTCTTGTGTTCGAAGCCTGATTCCAGTCTTTCTCTGCAGTGCAAGTGTATTTGGTGTTTCTGCTGAATCTATGCAATGCTCGTATGATAATAGAGGGAACAGTGTGCCCAATATCTTGCTGTATATGCAAAAGCACTTGTATTCGCAAGGTGGTCTTCAGGTATGTTCAAAATTTAACTGAATATTGATGCTCATCATTTTACATATATTTTAATTGAACTGGGAATTAGGCCTTCTATTTTTGAAGGCAGAAGGAATCTTTAGAATTAATGCAGAGAATAGCCAAGAAGCCTGTGTCAGAGAGCAATTAAACACAGGAGTTGTACCAGAAGGAATTGATTCATATTGTCTAGCTGGTTTGATTAAGGTAAGCAGCAAATATGTGCTCTGTATGGATACTCGAGTTCCTCTTCCATCTCACTACTATATAGATTCCAAAATAGTTATCTTATAGCATACAGCAACATGAATCCTATTCCCATTGAGTTCAATTAAGTCCTACTTACTCCATTAAGTCAATCACTCTCATTTCATTCTTAATTGCTTACGACAAAGTTTTTTTACACCTACATTTCATCCTTGCTCCATTAATAGTAATCTTATTGTTTCTCCTAACTGGCCAGTGTATTTTGTGGTCTCCTTGCAGATAGCCACACCATCATTTGAAGCACTCTAAAATATTTCTCCTGGCATGAGTTGGTTTAAATTTTTATTATGATATAATCATATCTTCATATTTGCTCTTTCTGCAACTTCCTTTATGTGCTACTACTCCCGTGCAATTATCAAAACAATACACATATATCCCACTTGTATAATATTCGATTGCACACCGCTGTACCTATTCTTTTAGTATTTACAGAACCTGAGATTAATGGAATGCTTTAGATCTTTATCAAGCATGATTAGCCAAAGTTCAATTGAGTATTATCGACACAAATCAGTGGTAAACCCTTTCAGCAGTTTGACTTGCTTTCATACTAATGATATCTATTCTGATGTATTTTTGACCAAGCCAATGAAATCCATAGCGATGGATTTACAAGTTTACTGTTTGCTTATATAGATTTGTATGCTAATTACTGTCACAAAGCAGATTTTCTTTCTGTCATGCTCTCCTTAATGGATTGAGGGGTGTGTTGGAATTAATATTTTATTTAATGTTTGTGAGGATACTTGATCCGACTGACAAAAGGAAATATACCACTACACCAGTGTAGTGGTGTGAATCATTGGTCCAACTGTCTGACTGTATGAACATGTGCGAAGAATGACTTTGAGGTCCAGGTAAACAACCTGCTCATGTTTCTGTTTAAGAGTCTCAATCATGAAGGATTGAAGGGTATACCCATGTTAGTGCTGCTGAAATGACTCTGAAGTGATTATGCATATGTATCATGATTACAGCTAATTGTTACTCTCTACCTGCTATCAAATCTGAATATTACCCGTCAAATAGCCTGAGATTTAGTGAGTTCTTCTTATATCTACAATTTGATTCAATAGGCATGGTTTCGAGAACTACCTTCAGGGGTATTAGATACACTCACACCGGACCAAGTTATGCACTGTAACACTGAAGAAGACTGCTCTCAGCCTGTAAAGTCGCTTCCACCGACCAAAGCAGCACTTCTTGACTGGGCCATTAATCTTATGGCAGATGTTGTGGAAAATGAATGTTACAACAAGATGAATGCTCGAAACAGCGCTATGGTTTTTGCACCTAACATGACTCAAGTTAGATATCAATCCTCTACCTTCTTTTATTGAAGAAAAAAGTCATTCACAAACTAATTCTGTATATTTCTTTTTATGTTGGTCCAGATGGCAGATCCATTGACTGCATTGATCCATGCCGTTCAGGTGATGAACTTCCTCAAGACATTAATTGTGATGACACTTCGAGAAAGAGAAGCAGCAGCTGCAAAATCCATGTTGTGCCCCTGTTCCGAATCTCGAGCAGACAATGCGCCCAATACCTCAGAAGTTGCAGATAGATCTCATGTGGATTCAAGAGATGAAGAACCACCAAACTTGTCTGCCCTCAATAGAGCTTCTTTTAGCAAGTTCTTGTTTGGCAATAGACAAGCTCCAGACTCTGATTGTGAAGAGAGTTTCCATAGTTTTGAAAGGAAGAGCGAGGTCGATGAAAGTGAGTTCATTTCTGGGAGAAGCTCGCCTATTTACTATTATTTAGATTTTCAGAAGGAAAGCTCTGAAAGTGGAGATCCAGAAAGCCTGTTGGATAGGTTCAGCTTTAGGGAAGGAATCAGGAAGCTTTATCGCCATCCAGTATTTAAGCTGAA
Organism: Asparagus racemosus; assembly: GCA_037177215.1. NCBI lineage: Eukaryota > Viridiplantae > Streptophyta > Magnoliopsida > Asparagales > Asparagaceae > Asparagus > Asparagus racemosus. The sequence continues at coordinate 31,790,093 of JBAKGM010000200.1, read as the reverse complement.
CAAGTCAACAAGGAAAGCCAGTGAGGTTGTCATTATATGTTCTGGTGAAGAAGCATGAAAAGCTTGCACGTGACATCGTCATTGTCCATTTCTCTACAGACTAACTGTGGACTTTGAAGATTGTACAATATGAAGTTGATATCTAGAGACTTGCAGAGTTAATGGTACTTAAGACATTACAGTTATGTTTCTAGTATTGTTTTATACTTGATATGTGATTTGAGATTGTAAATCAGTGTATCATCGTCGTTTGAAGTCAAGGGGCCAGTGATTTGTGATTGCAATCGAGTTGTTTCCTGTCCGTAACCTTTGTAAGTGAATTAATCATCTGATTCAATATAGTAGTGAAAGAGGCCATGTGATCAGTTGTAATTGAATATTTGAGAGCTTGTATGATTCAGTACAGAAATGAATATCACTTTCTGTTGTCTTTTAAAGAACCTTTCGGATGAAGCAGTAAATACTGGGCGATTTTGCCTTCATGCTAACGTAGTTGGATGACATTCAGAAATGTAATTGAGCGTCTCGGTTGAGAAAGAAGCTCGTTTCGTTTGTTAATACTGGTTGTCTTAATATTTTGGTTAATTCAGAAGAATCCCGAAAATAACCAATAGAATTAGAAACGTTGTCTATATTTACTAGTTCATCAATAAATTTTACACTTTTATTCAATAAATCCTTGAATATAGATAAGTGGATCTAATTTTACATTCTTTTAGTTCAATTAGTCTTTTGTTTACTTTTTTAATTGTACGAGTAACAACTAATTAGAGTATAAAATTATATCACTCAGTTCTCCTAACAAGTTCTAAATTTTGAATAGCTAAAGAGATTTTAAAAATAAAATCGGTAAAGAGGAAAAATTAAGATGCTAAACATAACACTTGGGTAATTCTTAGGTCCAGAGAAAAATGACGGTGTACATGAAGATTTATTAACCTATAACAGCAAAAAGAGCACCGAATGAATCTAGGACCCGTCATTGTATAACCCTTTTTTTGTATAATTGTGAAAAGAGTACCATGGAGGAAAGAAAAAAAAAAGAAAGAAAGAAAAAAAAACAAAAAAACAAACAAAAACAAAAACAAAAACAAAAACAAAAAACAAAAACAAAACAAAAAACAAAAACAAAAGCAACCCAATTTTCATTTCAAAGGAAAAAAATAGGACATGTGACAGGAACTCACTCACCAGTAGTTTATACCTATAAATTCTTTTTATGGGAAACATGTATATACATCATCATACTCCCTTTAAAAGCATGAGTTCGAGAAAAGCTTTTCATGGTCTACAAAACCCTTCACTAGTTTTAATATTTCATTTAAATCTTAATCTATCCTAACACTTAAAAAAGATTAGTAAAATACATGAAACAACTATTTAAAAAATAAGATTAATAAAATATATGACATAGCTTTACAGTATTAGTAAAAAAAAGATTAGTAAAATACATGAAATAGCTTTACGGTATTAGTTTGTTAGATAAATAAACAATACATAACCAGCATACTATAACAAATGAAATACTAAAAAAAACCCAAAAAAAACTTCAAAAAATTGCACAAAATACCCTCAAAGTTCAAAAGAACACGAAACACCCTAAATTTTCAAAACATAAAATAACAAATATGAAATCTAGAAATTAATAGCAGCCCTCAAAGAATTTAAAATTTCCAATTAACACCCTCAATGTTTCAAAAATTATAAAAACACCTTTAAAAGTTCAAATTATATAAAAACACCTTGAAATTTTGAAATTTCAAAACTTTTAAACAACATAGATGAATTCAAGGAATTACCATTAGGCCCCTGAAATTTAAAATTTGTAACAATAACCTGAAAGTTACAAAAATTGTAAAACAAATCCCTCAGAAAAGTTAAAAATTGCAAAAAAAAACCTAAAATTTCAAAACGTATAACCAGTACATATCAAATCTAGAAATTATTAGAAGACCACTAAAAATTTGAATTTTGTAAAAGGCAACCTAAACTCTCATTAATTGTAAAAGAGCACTCTCAAAATTTCAGAGATATAACAAATATTCTGGCATTTGAAAACTTACAACCAACATATGAAACATGAAAATTACTGGCACCCAACTTAAAATTTAAAATTTTCCAAAAACACTCTCAAAATTTAAAAAAGTGCAAAACGCACCCTCAAAACTTCAAAATAAAAAAAGGACCGAAATTCAAAACTTTTCAAAAAAAAAAGAGTAACGGTTTGATATTCTTTCATTAATATGTGTAAATTTACTTCAATTTAAGATTTACTATCCCTTTTCAGCATCTAATAGTAGTCTGAGTTGATGCTGGTAAAAAAAAAGATATCAATAAATTAAAAACATCTAGTTAAGGAATGAAGTTTTGAAAAATATATGATAGATTAAAAATTAACATCATTGTATAAGCTAAAGTAACTACATATAATTTTACTAATAAGTTAGAGCAAAAAAAATACGCAAGTAACATTAATTGATAAAAGTCTTGGGAAAGATAACATCACAAGAAATCCGGCTCCAGCCTAATGTCACAAATGTAGATGATGAAGGCGTTGCTCTAGGATTGCGTAGAAAAAAGATAAAGGCGAAGAAGAATTGATCTCAGCTCAATAAAAAAAATAAATTGAAGAATAAAAGATAATATTTTCTAAATATTTATAGAATAGTTTAAATTTTTGAGTAAAATTATGAATCTTTAGAAGGGATTTTCATGAATATTTTTAGTACTTTTATATGCTTATATGGTTGCTTTTATCATATAAAAGTAAACTAGAGTTAACATTAATTTTTAGTTTATGATATTTTATGAAGTCTATCAATGAATAGGAACAAACTCTATATTCTCTTTTCTGTCATTTTAGCCCTTTAATCAATCATCTTGGCTTATAACACAATTTTTTAGGTGTTTATTTATTTTTGCAACTCTATACTTTCTCAGGTCAAGCTTGGTTTCATGTCAGCCCAAATAACATGAAAATTCAAAATGGCTTTAGATTACATTTGTTTCACGTCAATTCAATTATCAACTTAAAAATTTAAATTGGGTGTAGCCTATTTAGAGAAAGATTAAAAAAATCACTATGTTAAAGTTTAGAGACATGAGTGAGCAAAAACTATCGAAGTAGAACTGAGGGATAACTTTTAGTAAGGAAACAAATTAAAAGTACTTAATTATGGTATTTAACCACGTGCATTGCATGTGCATAAAACCTAGTATGTGAAAAAACCCCAGCTAATATAAAATCCATGTGGGGCCACGCTTCCCAATGACTACGAACTAGTGAACTTCTTGTATGCCAGCAGGGATTTCTGACCACTCACGGGGCAATGAAATCCTTAAACTTCTCTTCTATTTTACCCATAAAAGGCAAGGATCACATTCTCATATGTGAACGACTTTGATAGAATCAGAACTCCAATTTGAAAGTTGGATAGATCCAATTACACATAATGCTCCAAAAAAAAATCTTGTTGTATAATTCAGAAGCGCATAGATTAAAATCCCCGTAAGAGCAGCAACGTCACCACTACAGCAAAAGCTTTGCATCTTCAAGTGCTGGCAATGTCTTTCGGTAACATGGCTGCTATCTCAGCAATGTGTATCGGTCAACTGGGGAGCTCAGAGGTCTCTATTCAATAGTTAAGGGTAATTAAGGCGCCCGATCTCGTTAAATTTGGCAGTGGAGTGAGTGCCTAAAGGGTAATGTGGGATTTTAGAGAAGGAACATGTATGTAATATATAAATTAGTGTGATTAAAAATATGTATGATAAAGTAACAACTAAAGTAAGGACAAATAAAGGAGAGACTAAATCATTTCACATTACCATAGGTTTTGCATCGAGGGTTAGTTTTAAGCTTTTACTTTTTGCATTCATTATGGACTAACTTACTAGACATATTCAGGATGAAGTCTCATAGAGTATGTTATTTGCTGATGATATATTATTAGTTGACAAGACTAGGGAAGAGATAATTTCTAAAGTAGGGAAATAGAGATAAAGCTCTCAAATCTAAAGGTTTTAAAATTAGTTGAACAAACAAGGAACACATAGAATGCAGTTTTAATAAAACTAAAAGAGAAAAGTGCGAACCATATGGGTCTATTTGGCAAACTGGGTAAATCAGTTCAAGTAGAGACAAAATAAGTCTATGGGCTTAGCACTTGTTTGGTAAATGAAAGAGAGAGAAAAAAACTTTTTGAGGTACATTTTTGCTCAATAACTATGCTAGAAGTAAACCAACTCTCACTTAGTTTATAAGAGAACTGGTTCAAATAGAGTTTAGTCTACAAATTAGCCAAACTAGGTTTAAGTTAGAACTAGTTCAATAAAGTCTTGTGTAGCATAATCTAGGCCAAGTGGAGCTAGTTCAAAACTAGTCTACATTATTTTCAAACTTGCCAAACACACCCCGTGTCTTGATTACTGGACTAAATTACTGCTAATGAGTTTGCTTAAGTGTTTCAAGTTTTTTTTACTCAATTGTTTGGATGAATCACGACTTCAGCTCACAAGGAAATATCTTAGAGCTCAAAACGTCAAGCTTAATCAAGACCATATCAAGAGAGAAGTGAAAGCACTTCAACATCATGCGCATTATCAAGATATAAGTGAAGCCACTGGAGATTCAGAAGAGCAGCATAACATTCAGCTAGAAAGTTCAAAACTGATGCTGAGCTAGCAGCAGGTCTAAATCTTAGCCAGTATAGAATGTAAATATGTTTTAATCAGTAATTAGACCATAATCTTCTGGCAGATTTGATTCCCTCCTTCAATCTATCTTTAAATTCTATCAATGAGAGAATCGTAAGTATCAAATTCTACTGATGATATTAATAACCTTTATAAGCTTAATTTTGAGAGTCGATGAAAAGCCTCTTAGCTTTAGATCATCTCTCTTACCTATTTTAGTTAATCACTAAGACAACAACACCTGAATCAATGCATAAATCTATTGAGCCTGACTCTTGAGAGATTGGCTTGTGATTGCATTAAATGCGATGGAATTAGCCTTTCCTCAAATGGAATTGTCACTCTGCCTACCATGGAAAGTACTTACTAGAATGGTTTAATCTGTCCATGTTGACTATTGCACGTGAGAGAGAGGTCCAACGGAAGTAAATGCTATCATTAGTCCTTGATCCCTCTTTGCCTATATATTTGGTTGTCTTGGATTATTTCTCTCCAAGAAAACCAATAATGCTCAGCAATCAAAGTTCAAGTTTCTAACTGCAGCATGTTCTTTGAAAGTTCTATTTGCAAGTTCTACTCAAAGTTTCAAAGCCTAAATTTTGCCTTGAGTGAAACTATACTTTGAGTGTTGTGAGATTTTTTTCGTGTTACTCCCCTGAGATCTTAATCTTGAAAATCTACTTCTTTGCTTCATCTCTTGTAGATATTACTGTTATCTTTATATTAATTATTGCATATATTTAGAGTATCATTATATCTTGTCCATTTCTATGTTGTATAAGTGTTGTAAGCTACGTTGTCTAATCCTCACCTTTAGTATAGAGAACATTATTTGTCACTTTGTAAAAGT
>JBAKGM010000200.1:31730218-31763115 GCA_037177215.1 Asparagus racemosus | reverse complement strand
TCTCTTCCTCTGTAATCGAGAGAGCTTGATTGTAATTTATTCAAAGTCAATCAAAACAAAACTTTTTCGACCCTACAGTTTAAAGGGTGAAAAAGTGGAGTGAGTAAAGGGGAAGAAAATGCTCGGGGGTGGGCCATGCCAGCCCCGACAAGCCCAACTCAAGTTGGGACCAGCTGTCAGCTAATGGGGTACCAACGTTATGTAGCCCAGCAGTGACAAATGACAAAATGTGTGCAACGCAAAGCGCACCCCACTCTCCTAAAAAGACAAGGGTGGCGGCCTTTTACTGCATCGTGGGATCGACTGTAGCAGATTGATGCCCCAGTAGAATTAAGGGCTGTTTTTTTTTCCAATGTGTTTTGCATCATTGCATTAAAAAATAGGATCTGTAAATTAAAAATTATAATTTTTTAGTAAATACATTATTTGCTTACCATTTCTTTATACATTGATTTAAGATTGCCATATAAGATAAATATATTAAATATAATTTTCTAAAATTATGCTGATTTCAATCGGATTTGTTAATTTAGTCACACATCCTCAACAAAATTCATGTACAACCAAACAAAATTTGATTGGATTTTAACCCTCATGCAAATCCTCTTTAATGTCCATCACAAACATGCACAGTTTTAATTATGACTTTTTTAAAATTAATTACATGCATCAAGATTAATCTACAAACCAAACAGCCCTTTAATGGGTTTGGTTTTGGTGTGGTCATTGCCCGATGAGCATTATGCAAACATGGTTGCAAATGGTTCGGATACGATATTTTTTTATATTCATATCCGTTACAAACCACGGATAAGAATACAAATATACCTTAGTAAAAAAAATTATATATGTATAAATTCACTAAAATCGGATACAAATATTGATATACATTCGAATATATAAGGTGATATACATGTAGTTATAAACTCAATGTGAGAAAACTAGATAATGTTGGAAAAAATATGATTCATATGAAAATGAGTTTATTAATATGTTCGTTATATCTAAAAAGCTAAAATTAGATCTCTTGATTAAAATTAACGTCAAATCCATTAATCTAATAAAATCATTGCAAGTGTATTACTAACATATATTTAGATATTTCAGATAAGAATCCCGATATTTCACTATATATCTATATCCATAACCATATATTATCAGGTATATACTTTTAGAAAATATATCTATATCAACAATTATATATATTTCCTCGGATACGAATATTTTTTTAACACACCTACATGAAGAACAAAGAAAGACATCACAACATAAATCTCAAGTTAGTGGTTTCTAACAAAAGATTAGATGGGGTCCACTCTCCTCTTGTAATCTCTAATATGGTGATAATTAGGGGTGGTAAACGAACGAATCGAGTTGAATATTAAGATGTTTATATTTGTATTTGTTTAATATTATCGAATTCAAACTCAAACACGAATATCCATGTCTAGAGTTTTTCAAATTCGGACTCAAATACTTTATATTTGATAAATATTCATGAATGTAGACGAATATTTATTGAATGTCAAAGTATATATTTATTCCACCAAAGAATTTAATTTTTATACTATTTAAATTCATATATGAAAATTATTTCTTTATAGTTATGATGCATATATATTTAATTCGAATATTTCCTTAGAATACTGATTTAAGATTCTTTAAGGCTCTCAAAATTAGTATCTAGAAAATAAGTAGAAAATATAAGTGGGTTGAATATATAGCATCATATGCGGAATAATACAAATTATGAGCGATCAAATTTAAAACGAATATTTATTAAGCAAACGAATCGAATATATATCTGGTTAAATTATATTCGTTAATGAACTATAATACTGGATATTATTTACTTAGTGTTAAATGAACTACCGAATCGTATATAACGGAATAGTTAGTTGAACAATTAACGAACTATTTGTTAATTATTTGGTTTGTTTCCACCCTTAGTGATAACTACACTAAAAATATTCAGCAACTTATGTCGGGTTTGGTTTGATAGGAGGTACAAGTAGGGATATATCTTTTATGATTCTTGTTTGATTGGAAAGGAAATAAGAGGATGTACAACTTTTTAGTTCATTCTACATCTTCTCTCTCTCCACTCTTTTGTCCCCCTAAATTGGAGAGATTTTCTCTCTCTTTACTTTTTAGTTCATTTACATCTTCTCTCTCCTCACCTCACGTTACTTCAACCCCTTCCCCTTTAAAAACTCCTTACTAAAGAGGACTTTCCCTTACTGTACTCTACCTTCCCTCCTAGCAAATAGTAGAAGATTCTGTATTGAAGATAAAAAATGATTAAAAGGTTTATAACATCAACTCCAGATAGATTAAACAAATGAAGGGCAAAGCAAGGGAAATAAAGTTCTGGAAATACCAAGGACCCGCCGAATATTTCGCAAGAGTTCTAGAAAACCCCCATGAAAATCTCATCCTTAATCTAGTTTTGGTTCACAGTAGATGTCTATTGACTATGTAGAGCCTCGTCTCTTAAATCTTACAATTCATATATGAATGGGAAGAATAAACTCATCTTTCTACTATTCAAATCCCTATTTCCCTATTTACAATTCAAGCCCGTGCTAGCTACTTCTAGTACACAGTATCTTTGAGCCAGATCGAATCTCCCTCGTTGTTACGACTCTTATCCAAGGCGAAAATTTTAGAAGCACCAAGGGAATTCTGTGACGTCTTCATTAAACTATACAGCATAGGTAGATTGCTTGTGTAACATCACAGAACCCTGTTGTGGACGTCGAGCATGGCACCTTTCTCCTGATAAGAAAATAAAAAGGAATAGAGAAAAGTTAAAAAAAAGGAAAATAACTGACCCAGTAGGCAGAACAGATTCCTGTATGTAGAAAGTTAGCTGCCTTTTCTGTAGTTCAGAAACCTTGCTATGGTTATAATAAGGGGTTTTTGACTTTGAACCCAAAGCTTTAACCGCATTACTTTTAAACCCAAGAACTTCTATCAATACCTGTACACCCAAAATACTTCTAAACTTTACCATTAAACCCATTCTCTTCAACAATCTCTATCTGCATGCAGTATTTGAGAGGAAAAAGACAAAGTTCCAATACTATCCTTCCCCGACTTAAAGCCACTCTTCAACCTAGGATCCATAATGTAGATGTAACCAAACTTCATCCATTTTCTGAGTTCCATCGCCGCTGAAATCCTCCGACCGCCATTAAAGGTTAATGTTATGTATTTTTTTTTACATCAATGAATCCAGTAGCATGAAATGAGTACTGTTTGATGAAATAAAAATAATGTTTCCTGAATACAGTTATCCATTTGCAAGTTGCAACTAGGAGAAAAACAGTATGTTTCATCATTATGTGCGAACCACATTGGTTATAGAAGAACTTCAACTAACCATAAACCAAATTTCAACAGCGAGCTTCAATTTCGAGTTCCAGTTCAACTTTGAAGTTCAGGTCAACCGCCAATCGACCATGAATTCAACCTCACTCTAATTAACGACCTTAGGGACAAATTTGGGAGCGCTTGAGAATTTGGTAAATGGTTTTTTTTTTTTTTTTTTTTGAGAATTTGGGTCAAATTTGGGGCTTAACAAACTGAAACTGGGGCAGGTTTTGAGCTGTTTTGTTCTCTAACAAGGAAATAGAAATTGGAGATGAGTTTTGAGAATGGGGTTTCCTAGGGTGAAGGTTGCTTTGGTTGCTTTTGGTGTTGTAATGACCATTGAGAACACTATTGGAGGGTCTGAGGAAGAGAAGGAGAAGATGTTTAGGATTTGAGGAGGATGGCAGTGGTGTTAGAGCTTGAGAAGTTGGTTGGTCTAATGGAGAAGGGAGGAGAGAAGGGAAGGAAATAAAATTTTCAGGGAAGAGAGGGGAAGGGCATTTTAGGTTTTTTTATTTTTTTTATAAATACTGTATAAAAATAAGATGTATTTGATGTTTTGGGGCTAAAGATAAAAAGAGAAAATACTTTGGGTGTATAGATATAGATAGAAGTACATGGGTTTAAAGATAAATGGAGTTCAAACTTTGGATCTAAAGGCAAAAACTCCCTAAGATAATAGAAATAAAACTTGAGGACACTTGGGTCAAGTATGTGAAAGAATGATGGGGAGCATGAAGTTCGGAAACAACTCCAGCAAGAAAGCATTTCCATTGCTTTTCCTGTATTTTGGGGAATAAACTGGTAGCAGCATGGTACGATGATTATGGTATCAGTATAAAATTATTTCCTAGACATTAAATGTGGCAGGCAGAGATTGCTGTCCCACTTTTTAGTTATTCATGGGTCTAGCATACATAAAATATCCAAATTTGTTTGTTTTTGGATACTCATTTTTCAGGTTGAAATAGCAGAGTATTCGTATGGACCAGCTTTAGAACACTATAGAACAATTAGCAACAGTGCGACCTGTTTCCGGAACAATCTGATGAAGTTTTGATTAAGCTTTAATGAAATGTCAAATAACATAGTAGATTATGTACAGCTCAAATGATAAAACAGAAAGTTAACATACCTCAACCTGAGTGCTGCTTTCAGCTGGAAACCAATGCATGAGACTCCCCAGATGCATTACAGCAGGTATAAGCCTGAACATTAGAGGTGTGGTCACCTGCAGCAAGAAAAATTCAAAATTGAGCAAAACAAAAGTTTATAATAATAATAATAATCCCAACTAGGAAGAACCAGAAAAGACTCACCAAGCTAAGAGCAGTAGTTCCTAAAAGTAAAAGATACATTTTGCCCTGTACATCAAATATTCTCATAAGAAAGAATCTCAAACTGAAAAACCAATACACCAAATTAACTAGGAAGAACAATTAAAAGTTTAAAGGATAAACTAACTCAAGGACACAGTTGTGACGTCAAGGTTAATAACCTGTTATTAATAAGCCAAGCAACTTTTTCTTACTTAACATTAAAAAAATTAATTAATTGCAAAAGATAGCAAACCATCAAGTGCAGACTACAGAGTAAAGAGTAAGTTATCTCTTAGAAACTCTCTATTACATGCTTTTGAACAGCGACGTGGTAATAAAAAAAAGATAAATGACAATAATTGAGAATAAAAATCATCCTTGCTCAAAACACTAAATAACAATCAATCAAAAATTACATTTCAGCGTATGAAATATATGTTTGAACCCTTTCAAAAGGATGGTATAAAAGCTAATATCTGCTCCAGTTTGCACAATACTAACCAAGAATGCGGTTTAACCTTCAAAGGAAATCAGTAAAATAAAAGACAAACCTCAACGAGATGCAGATTCGAGGCACGGCTCAAGAGCACAAAAGCAAATTCTCCTATTTGCGCTAATGACAAACCAGCCTATAAACAAACCAAAGGGACAAAAAGGGAAGTCAAGATATGGTCAAAAATAGTGTTCTCATCAATACTTAAAAGCATAAACAGTTTCGATCAGGAAAAGTTTTCTGAATGAATCTTACAAGAATTGATGTTCTGATGTTGTACCGGAAGGCTTTGATCACTGTGGTTATCACAATAGTCTTAACTACTATTACAAGGATAACTGATGCAAGCAATATATCCACATGGATCCACAAAAAGTGCACATGTATCAGCATTCCAATGCTAGCCAGGAAGAGAGCTGCAAATAAGTTACGGATTGCCTCCACCTTTAATGAATAAGACCAGCCAAGAAAAATATCTTAGAATGAGTATCACATTTGAGAAACAGAGTCATGAAACTTTATCTGCAGATCATCACTAGTCACTATAATTCAATTTGGATTACCTAAGATGAAAACATGTTTTTCACACAAATTAGACTATGATCAGCAGATTCAGCAAGTGAGAATTAAGTAATGAAAACTTTAGCCATATCATGGGAACACCTAAACATTCAATAATTGATATGCAAAATCAGCTAACAATAAACAAAAACAAGAAACATTGACAAGCCTCATATTTAATTACTATCATTTGTTGCTTTAACATTTTCTAAGATCACATGATGTTTCATAGCTACAAACTAATATTTCTTCCAAGAACTATAGGGATCATTCTCTTTTTTTATGTAAGTTCCATAACAGATGAATGCCAAATGCACAAGTTATTAATTTGGAGAATCACCATTTCGGGAGTCAAAGGACACCTGTCTAGATTACTCACCGTTGTGCCCGTTAAAGAGCACAGAGTAACTTACCTAGGTGAAATAAATTATGAAAACAACAAGAAATTTGCTCAGGAGAAAGGATAATCTTCTGACAATTATAGCATCAATTAAAGAAGAGTGAGTGAAGGGTAGTAAAGGAAGAGCATACCCAGATGATACACAAAATAAAATCTATGAGTAGACTCGAGAAAGGTAAAGTTACATAGTGGTACACCGGCATGTCCAAAAGATATCCCTTTCTTTCTTTTTCATTTTCTATTTACTCCAACATCTTGGCCATGCAATCAAGAGAAAAGAACATAGGAAAAGAACATACTACTAACCTCCCCGATCATGGCAAAAAATAGTTAGAACAACATATAGAGAATAGTGGACACTTTTCACTGATGTTTCATCGGTGAATCAAAATCATGTTTGCCCAGAATGGATAACAATAGAAACATATCTCAGATTATCTATTTGTAACTGTTAAAGGAAGGCTATGCATGATAAGCCAAAACATAGTGATATAACAAATACAGAAATATAGTGATACCTCAGCTTGAGACAAGGAGACTAGTTCGCTTAATTATCATGACTATGAACCTGTATAGGCATATTCACATCTGCTCCTACAAACTAATCTTATTTATATTTCTTGCAGCGAAATGTTCAAAAGGAGGAAGGACAAACCGATTGACATGCTAAATCTATATATTATATGTTTTTACATGTTCAATGAGAAAACAACCTAGTTTTTTTATAATAATATTCTTTTGATGTATACGCATATCCATATTTTATCCTACAAGTGTACATACATTTGTTAGAGCTGAAGATAAACAAAAGGAAAAGCTTAAGTTGAAGGCTATATCTATAGAAGTTTCGATCTTTCATATTCTGGGTGAAAAGAAACTGTCCCTCGACCCTCACCCCCATCCAAATTATCCAATGAAAGCGGGAACTTAAAGAAAAATATAGTATAATTTTTAATGTTCAGTGACCTTCCCCACATTTAAATTTCTTAAAACCATCTCTATAACTAATAATTTTGGAGAAATGAAGCCAAATTTACTTTTATATTTACAAGGTTACTAATCACATAGAACCATAGATTTCCAGTAGAACCATAGACTTCCAGGTTATATACCCTGACCAGAATTTTTCAACAGATAAATACCTTAAAGTTTTTATAGTATACTCCAACAATTCTAACAAATACACTCAGGTTATAATACTGCATCTTCATTCATTGGACATGCAAATTTATAATTAAATTTATTCTAAAGTCTCCTCTACCTTAACTTAAATATATGATAGCATCTTTTAATTTTTAAAAAAAATGAATGAGAGATTGAGATGATAAATGGAAGCAAGGTGGTGGCAAATAAAGGAGGTGATTGTATTGGCAGAAGAAACAAGAAAGTTAAATTGATAAAGGATAAAAGGTGCGAATGGAGGAAATCCAGAGTATACCATAAAATCTTAAATGATAAGTAGGGGTATCAAACGGGCTGATTGAATCCCATGCCCATCCGTAGCCAATCAATAAAATTCATGTTTTGAGTAGCCTTAACACTCGTTCAACTGTAAGTTGATAAACCCACACCATCTTTGATTTCAATGTTTAGTTTACCCAAATATATTCACAAGCAAGGTATTAAAAAAATGCATTTCCGAAAGTGTTATGTGTTTGGTGACGAAACATGGGCATTTCATTAAGAAATCTCAGCGTTGGGATGCTTAAAATCCTTCTGCAGGCTCCCAATATATAAAGGGTAGAATACATAAAATAGAAGAAAGCATCAATGACCACCTCCGCTTTAACAGTATCATTCAAGAGAATCAAGAGAAATGCATGGTCAGTGATGCATGGATCACTCAAATGTTTAAACATATAAGACCTTAATTCCTTATATGAAAAAAGCATTTTGTTTACGTCTTAACTTAATCAATGTTTTAAATGTCGGCCGCCATGGCAGACATGGTGGTCGACATGTCTGTTTGATGCCCTAGCCGCTATAATATTTGGGTTTTGGTGGCCGACATGTCGGTTTGATGCCCTAGCCACCACGATATTTGGGTTTTTAATGCGTATTGCGGTTTTAGACATATCGGAAAAAATCAGATATTGTGGGCGCCATTTCAGCCTTAAAAAATCTGGACAAAAATCAGTTTTAAGCATATTGGGTCAATTTTGCTAAACACGACCCGACCCAATAAGCCCATTTATCTTTGCTTTAGGGTTTTTCTGCCCAAATCAGCAGCGTGCTTTCTGCTTCCTCTTTTCTCCATTTCTTTGTCCCTAAGCAACAACGCATCCATCTTCTTCTTCAAAGCATCTAAACAAAGGTAAATGGGCAAATCTCTCTCTTTTTCTCTCTTTATTTCTCAAAAGCTTCATATCTCTCTCTCTCTCTCTCTCTCTCTCTCATAGCTTCAAAAAACGCTAGCTTGGAGTGGAAGAGTGGAAGGTGGAAACCCAAGTCAAGCTTCAAAGAAGGTATGTATCTCTCTCCCTCTCATTCTCCCTCTCAATCTCTATCTGTCTCTCAGTCCCTCTTTCTCTTAATCTCTCTCAGTCATCTCTTTCTCTCAGTCCCTCTTTCTTCCACCTCAGTTGACATTCCCTCTCTCTCTTAATCTCTCTTTTTCAGTCTCCTTCTCAAACTCTCACAGTCTCTCAGTCCCTGTCTCCTCTCTGTCTCTCTCTCATTGTCTCATTGTCCCTCTCCAACTCTCGTCTCCGCCCTCATCTCTCATTCTCCATCTCGATCTCTATCTCTATCATTGGTTAGTGATCCTAACATCAATTGATTCAATACATCATAACTCAATTAAGTTATTTACTTTTTCATATGTTTACACAATAGAATTATTAAGTATGTTTAGATTCCATTTATGATATTATATTGCACATGCAGACCGATATAGCAATCCGATATTTTTTTATGTCCCCCGACATATCCCCGATTTCTGCCATCCGATGTGACTTTTGGCCGTCCGACATGAAGCCGACATCTAACATTTAAAACATTAAACTTAATACATCCGAAACCTTTAAAAAGAAATAAGTTACATTAACTTGTTCAAAAGATAACATGCTTATAACTGAATGGTGTATCAAGGATGATGTCTTTGTCACAATTTAATTAATTAGCAGATATAATATTTCTACTCACATTCTATCCAACGAGAACTAAGAGCATCAAGATTTAGGCCCGCAAAGTTTTCTTCGTGACTAAAGAAACTAAGGATGCCAGGTAGTACTGTGATAATAAGACAAGTTTAGCTAAAACTGTATTATTCTACTAGGGCAAGATGCTTGTTTGAGAATGTGCAATAGTTTGAATGTACATTTATTCCAATTCATAAACTTGATACACAACTGGCTGTTACATTACTTACTCCAGAGGATTATGCTTAGACCTAAAGCAACACGAGAATAAATAATGTTTATGTTATGAGCATATTATCATAAAGAATCAAGAGCCTCCAAGATATTGGCTATAAATTTACGGAAGTAACTATTCTTCCTAGTAAGAACACTATCACTTAACCAAGCACATATTAACCACATTGTAGAATCCCTGATGTAATCATCTTATTGATCAGTTGGTTTCTGCTTAAATCTGATATTCCCTCTTGCTGTCAAAATAGAAACAAACTTAAACATAGCACCTGTTAAGTACTGGCAGGTATTTAATGCAACTGCATCACACCTTTTTTGAATTATATGTGTACCACAGACTGCCAAAAAACCTATTTAAGGTATGTTCGATGATAAACAGTTAATGCTAGTATGTACAGGATTTTCCTACAAATCATCCAGAATTGCAGTTGAGAGGGGATAATATAGCAGTTACGCATCCAGATTTATACTAAAATTTAAATATGCGGGAATCCAACCTTTAATAGCAATAACAAACTAAGCTGAATGGTATAACTACATTCGCAATAGAAAATTTACCTGGTCCAAGGTATGTTGTGCAAAATCAGTTGTGGATATCATGACTCCAGCAACAAAAGAGCCCAATTCGAGACTTAGGCCTAGTTTATCACTGCTCTGAGGAGTAAAAGAAGGAAGTGAGAAAGTAATCAAGATATGGGACATAACAAATACAACATCTACAATCTAAGATGATTTGTGATAGTAGAATGATTATGATACACAAGCAAATAGTTTCAACTTTACAAGGAGATAACAGAGTAAAGACTTGGGTTTCCTCTTAAAACTTAAGCTTCAATGGTACACGTACAAGGAGGCAAATTCTACTTTAAATAGAGAGATTATGTTGCCTGCTAAATAAACCCACCCCACCCCACCCCCCACCCCCGAGAATAAAAAAAACAAACCCCCAACAACCCCTTCTTCAATATTGCTTAACATTTTAAAAGTATTCTCCAAAAATAAAGTTTCATGAAAAATGTTCAATGACGTTGTTTAACATTTTATCTTATAATTTTAGGCACATTGCAAAATTTGAGAACTATTTCTAATCCCTTCAATTATCATAAAGCGTAATGTGTCCAAACTTTAGTGGTTTCATAGGCTATTCGACCAATTTCATTAAAGTCACGATGCTTACCAGAGATGCTCAATCTAATTAATGCTAAGCTGCAAAGCATACAAATTGTACGTGTGCAACTCAATAGCAACATGATAGAATAGCAGTATCTCTAAGAAGCCAAACTATATTTCCCTTGGACATGAATATAAAAGAGTACGCATTCACTAACCCATGCCAACAATAAGCAAAAAGCTACTGCCGCTAACTGATAGAGTTCATCCGTCTGCAAGTTTAACCGAAAGTACAATTAATATAAAAAATCTTATAAAAATAAGACTTAGAAACATTAACAATAGAAGGGAACAGAGCAATAGAAGTACACTTCGTGCATAAACAAATATGTGAATCTACAAGGGCAAAACACTGATAGAGACGAGATTGTCAATAAATATAATTTAGTAATTTTAGTTAAGCATCAATAAGACAAGCATCATCGACAACAAGGCAACGAACCAAAAGCTTTGAGTCCATAGTAGCATTAACAATAAATATTCATCTTATCATTCTCACATGATCCAACAGATGGATTAGCAACAACATTTGAGGCTATTACAAGAGCATTCAAGCACGAAATTTCCTAGAGCACTCACATACTTATTCATATGTTTAAACAGTGTCAACTAGAAGGAATGGGAGAGCACACTGCTTTTCTCATACAAGAGCTGCACTGATGCACCACTTCCTTAACATACTAGGTTGTTCGAACCAATGTGACATTGTAATTGCTCTCCTTTCCTTTGAAGAAACATGGTATCAATGGTCCAGTATTGGATTTTTTTTAAAAATCCCTCCTTCAATGGTTTTTAGAGGAACAAGTTTGGGGAGTAAATTCCAAAAAAATCCTTGTGAACCATTAGAGAAGCATCAAAAAGAACAATAATCCAGACCCTTTTTAAACTACATAAAATTTGAGGATGGCATAGATCCTCATTTCAGACCTTGAAAATAATCCATCAAATTTACTTCAAAGAAAAGAATTCATCTTATGCAATTAACAACCTATCTCATAACCATCAAAACTGAGTGGATAGGAACTGAGGTAGAACCCACTCTATACATGAGATCTACCCTGGTCATATAAGACTTGTAACTAATGTCCAGGTTGACATCAGCCAGAGTAGCTAGAATCACTAATATAATTGTTTACATATGAAAGATCTACAACCCAGTAGTTTATCTAATTGGTGAACATGACAATTTTCTTTTGGCAATGAGTCATATGATAATGGACTTAATGATTATGTACATGTAGCATTTACAAGTAAATGAGAACAATATTTTTAAAGAACTTTTGGAGGGAAAGGCATGTATGATTTCGTTACATGCAATACCACATTTTAATTACTTGAAGTTGAAATTTCAATTTCCTTAATTTTGATATAACTCTCAATTCTTATTGATGCGGAACATAATTCGGACCCAAAAATTAAATAAGAAAATCAATGAATTTTGGGTTCCGCAATACGAAACAGATGAAGGAGAAGGGCTCAAACTGAATTTTTAATTTGTTTTCTTAGTAGAAGATGATGTCAGCAATGACATCAGCGATGGAAAACAAATATTTGGTGATGTTACTGCCTTTGGGTATAGGAAATAGTAAAGGAGTTATGGCTTTGATTTTTCTCTTTTTGTCCTTTTCTAGAGTTAGAAGAGATTGTGGTAACAAAGAAATAGAGGGCTCGATGGTTTTTTTTTAGGAAGATACTTTTGAACAAATTTGAAGTTGAATTACCTAAAATCAACCAAAAACGTTTGGGAAAATTGTGAGCAGACCCCAAATTCAAGAAGCCCATGTGAGCAGTCCCTTCAACCTTTCTCCCATCTGTAAAAGCGCCAAAAACCCAAAAAGAGTGTGATTCAGCCCTTCCAACTCAGCAGTATACATTGTGTATACTGTATTTCTCCCAAATCCCTAAATTACCCCTCCTATCATAATCTGGCAGATTTCTCTTCTCTGTCTCTCTCATGAAGATCAGAACCAAGTGAGATTTTTCCTCTCTTCTCCTCCCAAGTAAACCCTCCTCCTAAATCCTCTTCCCCTACATCGTTGTCGGCGCCATAGCTAACTTTGTTGCTCCACCCTCCTCAGCTCCCTCCTCTCTCCTCTTTCCTAACCCTAACGTTCAACAATGAAAAGTTCACCCATATACAGGGTTTAAAATCCTACCTCTACTAAAATTCTAAATAGAAACTTCTAACCCTACTAAAATTTAAAATCTAAATAACTCTATCCAAGAATTAAAATTCAAATCAAATTTCTAGAATTTAAATTAAGCTAAACTTTAAAATTAAATCTAAATGTCCTAATTTCCTAACACATTTATCTATCCAAATTGGTATTTCCATCGAATGTGTACGCTTAACCAAATTCGGATTTGATCTTCAAATTTGCCTTACATCACTTATACTTTGATATCCTGTGTCGGATTATTTTTAAGCTATTTTAAAATTTTCTTCGTCCACTAGCTTTTAGTTATATAAGATGGTTAACGACCAAAATTACCATTACATTTGATCATATGAAACAAATAGAGGAGAACCTCCTCCATTTGTTTTCTGCTGCCAAGGGAGAAATTAGAGCATAATAAGCATAATAAAAGCGCAACATTCAATTTAAGAAGGAACTCTCCACAAATATTCATAAG
Source organism: Asparagus racemosus (assembly GCA_037177215.1). NCBI lineage: Eukaryota > Viridiplantae > Streptophyta > Magnoliopsida > Asparagales > Asparagaceae > Asparagus > Asparagus racemosus. The sequence goes on along the minus strand of JBAKGM010000200.1, from coordinate 31,749,789 downwards.
TAATCGATTATAATGTTTTCTTAATTGTGAAAGTTTGAGTCGATATATCTGAAAAGATGTAAAGTGGATAACTTAAATGCCAATAAACTTTACGTTGACAATTGACATAGATTCAAAAATCATTGATAATGATCTATTAGAAATTGGGTCACTCATAATTGTTTAATTAAATTTCTTAACTACATCAATATTTCTCTTACATTACCAAAAATTCTAGACCAGTTTGCTTCAAAGCTGTTGAAGAATCAGAAAGTGTTGTCCTGGTTCCAACTAGAATTTGAAACAAATAGCATCTAAACATTGGATCCACTCCTGCATGCTAACAAGTAGGGATGCAAACACTTTGGATATATCTGACCCAATCTGTATCCATATCTAAATCAAATGTGGGTTTGGATACGAAAATCCTAATCCGATTGGATACCTATACTCAATATTAAACTGGATTTGGATAAGGATTTGTTTAAAAAAAGAATTGAATATGGATGCGGCTATCAAGTGGTAAATAGTGTCCACATGAAGACAAAATACAGGAATCTTAGTATGTGCAGTACATGTCTCATGTCTATCAAACACAGATAAATGTCATATAGAGAATGCTCTGTCACAGCTAACGCTATGCAAGCCAAAGGTGTAACAAAGGTAATACAGGAAATGAAGAGAATAGAAGAAAAAAATGATAAAAATTTGCAAAGAAACTAAAAGATTATAGTACTGTGTCAAAATAGAAAACATGCCACCAGAACATTTCTGTGAAAGTGAACTCATAATAGGGGACATCTCATCTAAAGAGGAGACACTGACTGTTATACTTTCATGTTACAAAAATATTATCTGACAAATGCACGTGATGTGTGCATTACATAGTAAACTTGTGCGTAAACAAATATTTTTAACACCTTAATAATCAATAATATTAATATGAACAGAGTTTTAGAAATTATTGAAAAAAGTGATATAAAGTATCTTATCAAGTAGTGGACGGTAGTTAGGATGTTTTACATTTTTCCAATTTTGTCTTTCTAACTAATTTCGTTGTACAATAAATTGTTAAGGACATATGTTGAATTTATTGAAATCTTGACACACGTAGGGGTAGAACCAAAAGTGTGGCTTTTCCTAAATAATAGTAATGGATATGGTCTGAGCAATGAATTTGGCAGATTGGTAAACACTTACTTGAGATGATAAGTGGACCATAAGCTTCAAAAAGCGAGGAACAAAGGACCAAGATAATATAGATGCAGCAGTTATGAACGTCGACAAGACCAACAACCTGAATGGGCAATATTGATACAAAATCATTCAAAACCAGGTTTAGTCAATAACAAATTGCTAACAAGTTATGTACGAGCATCATCCACATAAATAGCAAACTCAGTTAATTTCAAGAGAAATGTACATAAATGATGCCAGACATGAAACAGTAAAGCAATAATGGCAACAAATGAAAACATAAAAGTCAGTAAGGAGAAACACCAATTCTAGGCGCTGATTCGTTGTATATAGTTATTAGTATGTAAACTAATACTCAAGCAGTGACACTTACAACTTTCCCATGGACATAATTCCTCGTAAAACACCACTGCTGCCACCCAAAACTGGAAGTAGAGCAAATAGTAAACCCACAGCGCAATCCTGAAGAGTAACCATAATTAGATAATGTATGTTTGCCACAACAAGCCTAAATATGTACATAAAATAAAACTTTAAAATGCGATAGGGTTCTGACAATGCATGTGATAATGTTATTTTAAACATGTCAAATTCTGCAGCATATTACATTGTTGTTTACAAATCGAAGTTCAATGCATTACATGCCTCAAATAAAAAAATTCACAATCAACAGAATTTGTGATTAAATAACTAAAATTTGAAGGAAAAAAGATCATGTGGGTATTAATAAATGATCAATATTGAAATAAAAGACAGTACGTCTCCTTCCAAAAGTTGATTTTCAGATTGGATTATCATTCTTGAGTGGAAACAAGGTCATCATTCTTAATCTATTCGGTTAACTGTGATGGTCATCATGAAGCATCCTCTATTTTTATGGAATGAAGGATGCTTAGGGTTAGGCAAGGGCTCCAATTTTTGAAGTGCAAGCAAGGGAAGGCGGTGGTCACAGACAAATGACTGAGATCAGAGAGATTTTAGGAAGTAACATTATGGATTGACGCTCTTATGTTTTAGGTGTTTGTCTTTGCAGAATCCTATATATTTTTTGAGCTGAAAACATAGAGTAATGTGGGTAAGTTGGGCTCAAAATTGCGGGAAGCAGAAAACATAGCGAAGCGGTGAGGCACCAGTAAGGCTATTTCAGACATAGCGGCAAAAAGCGATAAAAAGCACAAAGTCAAAAAGCGGTGCAGTTTAAATATATACAATTATTCAAAAAATAAAAAAAATTTAAGAAAAATCTTAAAAAATCAACAAATGCATATTTGATGATTTATAGAGCTCATACGCATGTAATAGACGTGTAACAATCACACAATATTAACAAAGTATTGTACAAAATGAGACAGAAGAGCTTCGAGAAGGTGGCGGTGCTTCGAAGAGAGGTGGATGTAGAGTTGGGGGAGACAGAGGAGCTTCACGAGGAATAGAGAAGAGGACCGGAAAGCTTCGACGAAGAATAGAGATGTGGAGCTTCGACGAGAGGTGGAGCTTCGACAGCGAGAGGACGATTAGAGGCAATAGAGCTTTGATAACGAGAGGCGGTGATGGAGCGCCGACAATCTTTGACGACGAGAGGCTGTGGCTGCAATTGTGAGTTAGGGTTTTTTTGGGTTCGAATAGCGGAGAGAGAGAGGGATCGGGAAAAGAAAAGGGTTTTACATTTAAAAAAACGGGTGGAGTTCGGTTCGGAAACGAAAAGCCTCATTTACTTAAGAATTTGGGTTGGGTTTGGCTCACGTACAAACCTGATAACTTGCATTTTAAAGCGCTGTATAGTGCTATAAAGCACTTTGAAGCGCTTTTTACGCGCTATTCGCTGCTATTTTGAGCTAATAGCACGGATGCCGCTAAAAATTACCGCTTTCGACCATAGCAGTGTGGGCATAGGCCGTTATTGCTATTGCGGCTGCTATTGCACCACTATTTACAACACCGGTTGGGCAGTGGTGTTTATTTTTGAGTTGATGCAGCAAGGGCGACTTATGTTTAAACCTTCAATCGTAGTTCGTTATCTTTGCATCTCTTTTCTTGTGTTGTTTATGTCTTCTTCTTTTTTCATGAATTGACTTAACATGTCAAGTCGAGTTACTTGGATCAAAGGCTTGCAACTGGAAGTCTGGAACCAAACATTTTAATAGAGTAGACTCAAATACAACCCATACCCGATTAAGATCTAATGAACCTGAAAACTTCAGGTCAGGTCGTTAGGTTCTAGCCATGCTTACCATCCCTAAACATGAACATGATCGCTACCCATTACTTATAATACATTTGAAGAAAGTCATTGAAGCACTTAACTTCACTGTTAATGGACTTGAATCAATTGGATAGTAAAAGAAGGAATTGGTAGCTCCTCTTTAAAATATGCATCAACCATGTGTGTGAATTTGTATTTTCAAGCAAGTACATATTTATACGTATATGCCTTAAAAGGGACCCCATGTTTTCATCTTTATCTGCATAACAAGCACCATAGTTGCATTTCATCATTCTATACCTTTTGGTCTATTAAACATCTTTTCCAATTTCTATAATTATTTTGGCTTGAAGGTTGGGATATATTAGAGGCTAATTGCAATTGAATACATAGTGAAGATGGTGGTGGTATTCAGCATCATCTTTATTAGAACACGAGAAAGAAACAATATCACCAGGTTGAACATGGTACGCGAATAAAATCTCAAAAGGCACATAATCAAGTAATCATTAATATGAACATACATTGCATCTTACTATAACTTAAGCTACATAGAGTCTAGAGTTTAAGACAATTGTCTGGATATCCTATTACTTTTCCACATTTCATACAAGCATCTGATACTGATGGAAATAATAGCATCAATATAGCAATAATCATAAACAGACCTGAAGAATGAGTGTCCCAATTGTAACTTGACCATGTAAAAGATTGGTGCTATTTCTTTCAACCAAAAACTTTGAAACCTAACAACAAAAGAAAAGCACTATACAGTAAAACGCAAAGCATTTAAGAGGAAAAATGTCATCATTTTCTGTAAAGTGAACTTGAGAATTGTTACCACAGCGGTAGATGACATCGATAAAAAGGAACCGACAAAAACACCCTCAGATAATTCTGCACCACATAACTGCGTTCACCAAACAACTCATATGTTAAAATTCAGAAAATAACTCGTATAAGTGCTACGACTCCACTAAGAACTATAATGGAGTAGACCTATATATAGCTATGACACACAAATATTAGGAAAGATGCATGAGAATGACTAGTAATGGCATACCAAGGCAGCCACACCACACAAAAACATAAGAATGAAGATCTGGAGTAGTCCTCCAAGCACGGCAACAGGTCCAACAATTCTTAACTGCAAGATATTATGAAAGCCATAAAAACAAGAATCCATATTTACAAACTCGAACGTGAAATTCATAGAAGTAACTCTTCATTTAGAACCAACCTTTGTCAAGGAAAACTCAAGTCCCAGAGCAAAAAGAAGAAAGACCACACCAAACTGAGCAACAGTCTCAACCTGGACACAAAACATATATTTTTATCATAAAAATAACGTAACATAGTCAATACAGCTGAAGGAATCGCCGAACTTATAAATAAACATATAAAGTAAAGCCAAAAGTCCATCTATCAATAAAGTTTTGCAACACTACACTGTGGTCACTGATGCAAAATACTAAAATATACGTCCACCAAATGCTTGCTTGCTATACTAACACTTTGTATACATTGTAACAGAAAAAATTTCACTGAAGTTCAAATAGATTTAAGTAATTTCTTGCAAAAACGGACCTATATATACCCAAATTACTTGTAAGACTTTGCATAGCTTAACCTGAATTTGAGATATTTACATTTCTAATAAAAAAGTAAATTAACTAAACCAGAACAATCAAATGTCATAATCCATGTAAATTTGGAGAAGGGGATTTTTCCTGTAGTGCAACAAATGGACCACGAACCTAAGGTGCATAAAACGATAGAAATACCTCTGAAGTCAATAATAACTCTAGTTTCATTTGGTTTGTACAATTAAATATAAATTACTTTCTAAGTGTAAACAAAATTCATTTGAAACTCCAGTCAATTCTTTATACAGAATGAGCAACGTCTTCGATAAGAATGGTCATAACTGCAGCCTACAGGTAAGGCACATGCATAAGTACAGTTTAGGTCAAGAAACAACACAAAATGGATGAAGTTTGTTGGGCCTTCTCTCATAAAAGTTTACATCATCTTGACACAGCCATACTGTCTAGCTGGATTGCTCAAAACATCGGCCATTCATGTGCAACTAGAGATGTATTTGGTCCCAAAAAATAGAAGGTTAACACCAATCACCAAGGCATGTATTACGCGGAACACTCGGGTTATCTAACAAAAGTGATTTGCAAGGGGTAAATGCTTAGCACAAAGATGAATCGCAAGACCTGTGTGAAGCTTAAAAGTTTAGTCCCACATCAGTAAGTTGTGGAAAACTAAAAATGTTTATATAGTGAAGTCAAAGCCTCAAGTGTAGCATTGGCTAGCCAAGTTTGGCAATGGTTTGAGCCAAACAACATGCTACACTCAGTGGGTCCTACGGCTTACACTGCGCCAATGGGCTCGACGAGCCTGAAGCATGACAAATGATATGAGAGGTTACCCTGTCGAAAGTGTGGAACTACGTGTTGTGTGAGACTAAGTGCTATACCACGTGAGTGCATTGGAAGCCACCTCTAGAACCCATAGAAGCCACCTCTAGAATCTACATCACTTGGTAGAAATACTATGGACCAATTGTCATGTCGCGACAAGAATGTCGCATATGTAAGGTGGGGTGATTGTGATGCTCCAAAAATTTAGGCCCACATCGATAGGTTTGTGGAAAATTAAGTGAATATATAGTGTATGGTTTTAATGTCAACCGACATGTCGGATTGGAGGATAGAATGACATGGATATGCTCATTTCAAGTTGGATATCGTTTTCGAGGTCCATGTTGAACATGTCCGGGGATATTGCGGACATATCAGTCGATTTTCAGGCTTGAAACATCGGCCTTTTTTTAGTGGATAAGCATTGGGGTTTGGGTTTAGTACTCAAAACCCAAACCCGATTAATTCTTTTTTTAGCCTTTTGTTCTCATAGTAACCCGATAGCATATAATACAGACTAGGGCAAAGAAAAACAATGTTGCTTACTTTTCCGCCGCGATCTCCTCTCATTCATCTTTGTCTCTACAAATTGAAATTGCGAATTCATAAAAGCGTAATGTAAACAATAAGTTTGAACCGTAGCTTGCAATCAATCCAAAGTCTGACACTTTATGTCAATTTTATGCAAAGCACTTTACTTTTTGTTAATTTTATATAAGGCACTTTAAAAGTTATAGTTTGACAATGTGTATTTTGTTTATTTGTTGGCATAATATTCCACTGTTTCCCTTCAAGAAATGGAAAACAACTTGTGTCTTGATGTTGAATACTCAAGTATGATAAGCTATAACAAGACAAGTGTATTCCATATTGGTGACCAAAATTGAGTAGAAATCCATCTGATATGGCAATCTGATATTTAGTATATATCCCAAGACATATCCCTGATTTTCGCTATCCGACATGATTTTTGTCCGACATGAATCCGACATCTGACATTTAAAACCTTAATATAGTGAAGTAAATATGCTATGAATCTAGGGCATTGCAGACCTTCACACAAGTTTGACATAGAATTGGTTAACGACTTAACGTCACTAAAGGAGTATAGGCATTTAAAATAAGTCAACAAAAACCTAGTAAGCGCAGGTACAATGCTTTGCTTTGAGAGTTTGATGCCACCATCAATTTAGCCCCACATTAGATACTCTTAACTCATATAGATGACTTTAAATGATAATCCATGCGATTCAAGTAGCAACAATAACTAGTTATTTTGGCAGTGGATTTAGCTAAATAACATGTTGCACTTAGTGGCTCCCGAGGTTTATGTCATGCCAACGGGCTTGCGGGTGGGGCGCAACAAATGTTATCAGAGGCGTTAACTAACCTAAAGTGTGGAACTAAGTGATATGCGGACTAAGTGCTACATTGTGTGAGCGCAGCCCTCTAGAATCTACATTGCCATGTGATAATACTAGAACGGACCAATTGTCATGCCCCGCGACAAGGACATCGCTTATTTAAGGTGTGATTGTGATGCTCCGTCAATTTTGCCCCAAATTGGATACTCAAACTTACATGGCGGGGTTTAAATAATAATCCACAAGATCCAAGTAGCAACAATAACTAATTATTTTAGCAGTGGATTGAGTCAAACAACGTGCTACACTCGATGGGTCTCGGGACTTATCTTGTGACAACGGGCTCGGTGGCCCAGGCATAACAGAGGGATTAAGCATGATTACCAAAGAAAATATGGAAGGAGCACTAATATAAAAAATTACATCAATATTCACAACAATTTAAGTATAATGTAATAAAGCTGATAATATGATTGTAATCACCAACTCAAAGCACTAGCATGTACACCATAATAGCAAAAGGAAGTTGATAACTTGTTAGAATAAAAAAACATGAAGCTTTTGTTCTACATTCTGGGACTTCTAAGAATTTCATCTTTTCATTCATCTGGTTTCTCACAAACATGACTAAGTGTACGGATAGAAGTAAAGATATTTCTGTGAATTCTTAATTCAGAAAAAAATTTGGGTTGATCATTCCCATTCAAATTATGCTCATACTCATATTCATATTGATGTCAGTTACTTGGAGAAATTTTGTGTTCCATATCCGTGAAATGGGAATTCTTACATGTATTCTGAATTGAAATAGAAAAAAGGGATTTTTTTTCTTTCCGTTCGTCAAGGAATTCCGAAAGAAAATAAATGGTGTATTCTATATTTATGTGGAGACTAAAGATTACATTGCTTTTGGTATTAATTGCATTTCATCGTTCGTATTAAAACTTCGAGGCAGAAAAATACGAAAAATGAATTGATCGAGATCCCTTTTTTTGTATTTTATCTTATTCAAATGAATTATTGGAATTCGATATAATGTAACGGTTGGATGAAAATTTTCTCTCCTGTCTATAGTAAAATATTGTATCGTATATTTGTAAAGAGATTTGCTCCATTTATCCACAATATCATGTAGATAGTATCAGCAGTGACGGATCTAGAAACATTTTCTAAGAAGGATGGGCAATAAGTACCTATTTACCTAAAAATAAAAATATAATATTACTGTAGTACCTGATGGGAATGCACTCAGTACACTTTCAATGAGCTAATCCAATTTGCTACTAACTTATTTAGTGTTTTGAGATAGGTTGGGGTGCAATTTTTAAAATTTATGAGGGTGGCATATTGTAAATATTACAAGGGCTTTACATGCAATTTGTAAAATCCGTCGTTGAGTATCAGTTACTTTGTTTTGGAATTTATCTATGAAAATCATATTGTAACTTGGATGGACTATTATTTTGTATATTACAATTTGACATATATGATTTTTACAAAATATGTTTTAGACTTCATCAGTTTATAGATAATTAGTTGTTAGTGTTATCTAGAACATTCTTTGCATTATTTTAGGAACATCATTAGCTGTCAGTACTGAAACTAAAATTTCTTTAAAAAAATCAAGATATAGTTATATCGACATCTAATATCTTTGGCAAAAACTAGTAAAAGTAGCTGCATTTATGAGACACTAAATTCCATCCAAAATTCTCTAAGGGATAATGTCCCGTCAACGACTAACAAGGTATGACTTGCATCATAATGCATTAACCTTTAGCTCCTTAACCTTGTTCAAAAGTAAATGAAGTATCAAGAATGTATTCTCATTTTAGCGCATGCTAAGTATATAACAATGGCACATCCTACGTTTTGGTGTCAACTATATGAACATGTTCCTCCATTCAGCTCTCTCTACCTAAAACTATTTTCTCAATTAAAACAAGCAGCACATATCTACTTAACAGCCTCGTTGCAAGTTCATCTTTCACCTGCCTCATGTCCTAGTAACACCAACTTCAACAATCCTAGCGTGCCCTTCTAATTAGCACGCCCATTGGTTTAACAAACACCTCACAAACATTTTCCTCATGTAATGTGTCAGTTGATAATTGACATGCACCTCAATTTCCCAAGATATATACTTCCTTTAGCCCTGTTTCTCATTGCTGGTTATTCATCTCAAAATCATTATTTATGATAAATCCAATCTCTTTAAGAAATGTTTTTAATTGTGTAATATTCCAAAACACATTGAACAGCTAGCTTTCTATTTGGTCACTTCTTCTAATTTCTTTTCAACCAATATGGAAAAAGGACGTTGTAATAGAAGGTTAACCAAGAACAGACCACAGATAAAAAGAATTTATTGGTCCAGTTGCTTAGCGAGGGTTGTATTCAAGTCCCTAACAATTTTCCGCACTGCAATTATTCTTACAAAATAAAACATATGTACCTGTTAGTCATTATACATCTACGTGAAGCTCAAAATCTACAAGAAATTACTCTAATTATCTAATAAAACTTTAGCAGGCTAGTAGCAAATGTCTTACTAACCTTGACGAAGTACTCTCTGGAGCAACTGATCAAGTTTCCATAAATTTTAGTTCTTCATTCTACAACATTCTTCATATTTACGTGATTTTAAGAAGAAACTACCATATGATTAGAACCTGCTTTGTATAGCTTTTTAGACTATGGTTTAACAGTTTAGGTTTTGGAAGATTTATCAATTTTTTTGCATTAAAATTATTACAACAGCTTTCTACCCTCTGGAACCAACTCCATGCACACTTTCCCTGCTTTTCAGTTTCAAATATGTTTCTATTGAGAAAACACCCAAAGTATCCCACTCCAACTATTTTACTGTTAAAAGTTTATGTATGTTCCTTTAACAAAATCAACTACAGATTACTAATGCATATTGAAACTACAATAAAGCCAAAAATTACATTCAAATTCCAATGATTTTGACATAAACATATTTACTGTATTCACATGCGGAGACATATTGACAGACTGATGTTTTGAAAATCAAGACACCTGGACAATAGGTACATCTCTCTTTTCCTTAATGCATGTTTAATATATATAACTAAGTAGTTCTATCATAAAAAGACTAAGGAATTCTGCAATGTTATCCAAATAAAACCTTAAAGGGATAAATGATTCATTAAAGAATTATTTTTTTCCCACATGACGGGCGAAAAAAAGATTTTTAGTCAGATTAGTTACAAATTTTCGAACATAATTTTAAATAACAAGAACATATTAGTGAACTGTTTGTCTTATAAGATGATAAAATGTATGTAAAGCAAAAGTTTCACACTCAACCCTTCATTTCTAATATTTATCCAATGGATACAAACATTTCCATCTCCTGATTCACTATAAAGCTAAAAAACATTATTTGCATAACTCATATAATAACATTGCAAAAAAAAGAGAAAAAATAAAACATATTTGATTATGACTAGTTTCTTATCAAAATGAATTAAACAATAGAAACCCATGAATAAACAGATCATATGATTAATTGGGGTGTGTGTGTAATTAGAATAATAGAGATTTTCATGTATGTTCAATTACTCACAAGATTAAAGATGACAACTACCAAGTATCATACAATAAGAATAAAAAAATTATTTCAGTAGAAGTCAACGTTAAAATCCATGAACTTAGCTGAAGCGAGAAGCAAACTTAATGACAAGTCAATGTTAAAATCCATGAACTTAGCTGAAGTGAGAAGCAAACTTAATGACACGTTTGGTACAAGAGGAGATGATGAATAATAGTTCACATTTTCCACCCAAAATTCCATGGCCATAATTTTTAGGGGAGCAAGGGCTAGCCCTAGATTGGTTATTTATCTCATTAAGAACTCTAATTTGGTTTTGTTTAGTATTCAATTGAGATGGGCAGGTTTGGAAATTTTATTGTTAGAAAAAAAATGTTGGGCGAGAAATTTTAGGAGATAGACAACTAAAATGAGATGTCAGGCATGGCACAGTCAATTATTATGAGCTGTAATGTGTATTTAATATAGGAAATAATGGCTATGTAAGATAATGTATAAAAAGATCCCTCAAATTTTACGGCACTTGCACAACCTGAACAATATGTGGATCCGCCCTTGCCACAGGACTCAAGATACTTAAATGTTGTACATGTTTCTTGGTGTGAACAAGAGTCTTTTTTAATATGGAAATGTGTCTTACATATCGACTAGGCTAAATGGCACTTAAATGCCACAAAGTTTCCCATTTTGGCACTTAAATACCATAAGTTGCTTTTTAAAGCACTTAAATACCATAAGTTTCACTAATTTAGCATGTTGATACCTTTTGTTAGTCATACATGAAAATATCCCACAGAATATCCCCATGTGATTATCACATGACAAATTTAGTTCCACTTTAACCTCATTAATGGCTAAAATTATGATTTCTACCTACCTCGACGCAATTAAAAAAATTATCCTTCAATTTGAAACTAAATGTCCAAATTGAATCCCCTTTCTCCTTATTTTTTTGACGGCAGCCATGAAATCGAGGTCTGGGCTTCATCTGCTTCATCAAACTATGGAATTGATGAAGAGAGCAAGACTGGTTTTGCTATTGTAAGGCATATCAATTTTGGAGACAGCTTGGACCATGGAGAATTATGGTCGACAGTTTTATGGATGTCCAAGCTATCGAATGACGGCAAAGTGCAACCTTTTGTTAATGGAAATATAAGCCCTTTCCTCTCCAAGCTCAAATGCTGACTAGGAAGTTATTATGTGCAAACAATGACTCCAAGAAAGGGGTTGACAATGATGATATGGAGAAATTGAGAAAATGGAAGAAAATTGAGAGTAGAAAATGAAATGGAAAGAGCTGAAACTACTTGAGATGAGAGCATTATTAGGGAGGAGATTTGAGAGAATTAGAGGCTTATTTGAGGGTTATGGTAAGAGAAAGAAGAAGAACCAAGGCTTTAAATCAATTAGGGGAGGGGCATTTTTGTCCTTATATCAAAACCTAACGGCATTGGCATGATTTCAAGGGCGGACAACTTATGGTGTTTAGGTGCCTTGAAAAACAAGTTATGGTAAGAGAAAGAAGAAGAACCAAAGGTTTTAAATCAATTAGGGGAGGGGCATTTTTGTCCTTCTGTCAAAACCTAACAGCATTGGCATGATTTCAAGGGCGGACAACTTATGGTGTTTAAGTGCCACGAAAAACAAGTTATGGTATTTAAGTGCAAACAGGGGAAAACTTTGTGATATTTAAGTGTCATTTAGCCCATGAACAACACTATGATACAAAACAAATGAGTTAAAATTCAATCAACTACAAGTCTTTCTAAACAGAAATCAGTAGAAAAATCTTTGATTCTATATCCAAAGCAGATGATACTTAGTGCACTCCTCACAACCACTGTAAGACAGAGCAAATGGGTCTTTCAACTGCAAACCTAAGTGATCTAGATAGAAGAAAATAGAAAGACCCTTTTTTAATTCTATATCTAAAGTAGATGATACTTAGTACTAGGGGTGGAAACGAACCAAATATTTAACAAATAGTTTGGTATTTATTCGCTTAAATATTTTGTCATATTCAATTCGATAGTTCATTTAACAATAAACAAATAGTGTTTACTATTTGGTTCATAATGAATAGATATGTTCGATTCGTTTGTTTAATAAACTATTCATTGACATATTACACTTTAGACCTATAAATTTTAGTTAATTTTCTAAGCATCCCAAAAGTTTTTTACATATATAGCCTCATATAAGTAGTTTTTTATTTGTAAATATTACATTTATCACTAGGTTGCATTTACATTGGTTGTATGATGTTTGACTGCATTATAAAACTAAGTAGGATAACGAATATAACATTTACAGAATATCTACCAAATATGAACCAAATAATTCACAAAAGACTACATAAAAACAATTAACGAATATTCGCGAATAGTTGTCAAATACTCGAATACTAATCGAATCGAATTCGAATACACATTTCCTATTCGTTTTGAATTCGAAAACGAATTCAAATAGTTGAATATGAGCCAAATACGAATACTACTAAGGTATTCGATTCGAATTCGGTTCGTCTCCACCTCTACTTAGTACACTCCTTACAACCATTGGTTCAAGCCTTAATTGTTGGTGTCATGCCCCAAACCAATACAAATATTAATGAAAAAGATAATAAAATTAAGGCACGTGAGAGTCGGCCACAAATTCTCCTATCAAGAGGACCTACGAAGCCTAACTCCAATCAGTTCTGATAAATATGTATTTCCATACAAGATCCATGATAAAGACTTTATATTGCGAATTGAAGCCTATAATATATATTAACTCCAAATAGCTCCTTACCAAATCATCTGAATATTTGCAGCCAACGATCTGGTTCACCCCCAGACTTGATCCCCAAGCCAAACTAATCCGAAAAATGTTCTTTATATCTGGGGTGAGCTTTCCATGCGCTCAATAAGTGACGTGCATATTCAATAATTTATGTAACTGAAATCATGCACACAATAAAATATTATCCAAACGAGGAGTTTATAGCAAATAAGCAATATCTTTAGAAATCAATTTTATGCATAAAAATCAAGTAACGTCGCACCCTATCTTGACAACTAAACTGCCTACAGCGGCGTTCTGCCTAGAAATGCTGTCTATTGTGGCGCTTTGCTTTTTATGTCATACTCCACCAGACTGTCCACCGCGGCGATCTGTTTGTTATAACACCCTACTCCCTTAGTATACCTATGACTTAATTTCTTGGTGTACACAATTAGCCAAAGAACAATGCACTGTAATAGAGAAAATCATTTGGCAATACCCACTTATCATGTATAGCCTACAACAACAAAATCGTATATTCCTCCATGATGAATTCAACAAGCATTAACTCATGCTTAAATCAATCATGAAGTACCTTAAAATACTTGAATATGAATTTCATGCTTGTGCATCAAAATACATTTGTAAGCAAGTGATAGAGAAAATCATAAATTAAAGAATATGTAACCCCGCTTACATAATGTTCGCATAATCCAGGTTTCTTGCGTGGTCTTTCAAGAGCTGCTTCTAGCCCTTATTAAAGTTTCCTACTATAAATACCTAAAGATAATTATCATCCAATTCTACTCATAAAGTTATATCATACAAGTAATTGCACCTTAAGTCTACATACATCTAGTTATTGATTGAAGCATAGTATTTATATTTTCCGAACTTAGGTCCTGTAGATTTAATTGTCATAAGGGTATTTCTGGAATTTCAAAAACTGCAGGGGCCTGAAATCTGCAAGGGCATAACTGTAATCTCTGAAAATCTGTAGGGGCTTAATTAAAATTTCTCTTCTCAAACTTCTTTAGTGCAGATTCGTCATAAAATTCCAAACTATTCAAGGATCAAACATAAAATCTTTCTTCCTCCAAATTGAATTAATTGATATGTCATGAATTATTAATTCATTAACTTCAAAAGTTATATATTATGGTCATATCCTAAATCCAAATACTACTTGAAAGCTTTACAACTATGCTTTCTACAAAAAAAAGAACAAGGTTCGAATATACCTAAAGAAATCTTGTTTTCTTTTTCCCCCTCTTCTTTTTCTTTCTGTTCTTTTACTTTCTTTTCCTTTTCTCTCCTCCTGTGCAACTGATGCTGCTCTTCTTTCTCTTCTTTCTTCTTATCTCTCTTCTTTCTCTTTTGTTGTAGCTCCTTCTCTTTCTATTTCTCCTTTGGTTTTTTTTCCTTCCTGTAGCTGTTGTAGTTGCTGCTCTTTTTCTTCCTCTTTTATATTTTTTCTATTTTCTTTTCTGTTCTGACTGGCCTTTCTCTTCTTTCTGCTGCCATTCTTCTCTTGTTCTCCTATCTTTTGTTGCTGGATTAAGAACACGGAATGAGAGAGAATGAGGATTATTTATCGTCCACCTCCTTCTAGAAAGAGATGTATGTCACCTCTCTTTCACAATAACCTGCCACCTCCACCTACAGTCCACCTCATGCTTAACTCAATAGAATATCTGTCTCTCCTCCCATTTCTTGATGCCACCTACACTATTCATTAACTATAATACATGTCCACTAAATTTTCATAAACATCCTTTTGTTTTCCATATTTGCACATCATTTATTTTCCATTCCAACATCATATGCATTCCAAATAATTATTAAATCGTATAAATTCATTATCAAATTCATATGGATTATAAATGTCTCAAATAACAATTTGGGTATTACAGTTGGTGCAAATAAAGTGTTTAACTACATTGGCACATAGAAAAAATATTTGAGGAATGCATTTAGTTGCCATGGAAAAAAGCCCGTTGCCACAGGAGGTCAAACACATAAGTGCTGAGATCATAACCAAGTATAGGTAAAAGGAACTCGCAGAAATAAATAAAGAATACCATAATGTACCTGGACCATTTCGCTGATGAAGTTCAGACCACCAGGTCCAATAAGAGATCCCGCAAGCAGGTAACCAACAATAACCTTGCAAATGCAATAACAAAGTCAACGATGAATCCCACAAGCAGAAGAAATGCGTATATGTTAGATCAAACTTAAATATTTTCTCAATGGGTTCCGGAGCAGTACTAACCGGCTGCCCTAAAAAGGAAAAGAAAATACCGCCAATGGTAGCAGAAACAATTACAACCACTAAATCAGAAATTAACCTGTAAGAATGGCATATATCCAAATCTTAAGTCACAAGAAAAAGATAAATTAAAAGAAATTTCTCCATAAGATATCATTTTTCTGCCACTTAATAATTTGATAAGCTGTAATGTATAAGACTAGTTTGTAGCAGAATCAGGCAGATTAACCTCAAATCTACTTGAAGAACTGGATACTTCGACTTACGATTGGACATCACAAATACGTTGTCCTGCCAGAAAATGAAAAGAGCCAAGTTTAATCAAATGATATAAGTATGATAATCATGAGCCATTTTAACTTTAATCAATGTACTTAATAACATTCTTGCTCATATCAATAGACAAAATTGCTTAAGAAAACCTTTCGATCAATCAAGGTTGTCATGTCATCAGATCCCTCGTTTTCCAATGAGAAAACATCTTTCATATGAAACGATTTAGTTGCACTGCAAGAAAATACGATTAGGATAAAAGCAAACAGAAAGTATATTGTATGCTTATCATAGGATGATATGCTAATCTTGATTTTATTTGATAAACATGCATACTTTGTCACTGGAGTATCATTCTTCTTGGACTTCTCATGAGAAATAACGGCCACCGTTTCCAAAACAGCCTGCAATATAATACCAAAAAAAAATATTACAAACCAAACAAGCTACAAATACTGAAGGTATAAAAGTATACCATTGTTCATGTTTTAGCATCAGGTATAAGAAATCACAGGATAGAACACTAATTCTGCTCAAATGCAAAGCAGGCCACTACAGCAGTTGCTTGGATAACTACATTCACTAACAATTTATGAAATAGTACCCTCTTACTGCATGTCTAGATGCCTGTCATCAAATACATATTTATCCGACAATAAGAAATACCTCTGTAACAAGATTGATGGTATTCACCGAACTCTTACACGTAAGAGTTGTAATAGGACAATGACTAATCTTGCTAATTGCCACTCAAAGAACATAATTTCATGAGGATTCCACTGGACAAGATAAAAGCTGCCTCAAGTTTAAAAGCACAATATATAAGAAAGACAATGAGAAGTAACCTACAACATGAAAAGTCTAAATAAAGGTCTCTAACATGTGAAACACAAGCTATCTGACCATACTTTCAGCTGTTCACTTGTTAGATAGACTGCATCAACAACAGATAACAAAACAACTAAGAAAGATTAGTGAAAAATGAACATGGGGATCAATATGATTAATTATTTTGGTGACGAGAAAACTTGGCTAGGTCTATCAGGTATTAGGAATGAGGTCCAGAGTGCGAGCGCTCCCAACCACAGAGGAATGAGATACAGAGTCTAAGCTATCCCACAACCAGGGAGCACACCCTACATGGGGGACCCACCACCACGTCGCCTGGGGCCCATGTAAGTAGCACGGGAGAAGCAATACCCATTTGATGAATATTGGGGACAGGGTGACATAGGCACCAGTCGATCCTTGGACCACTTAATCCAAGGCCCCAACACCCAACTGTTGGGTCACCTGCGAGGGGTGATCAATATAATTTCTACTAACATAAAGATGGTTCAAACTGATTACAACATGCTGGGATGCATATTTGTAGGAGAGGTAAATAGTAATAAAAAACCTTGAAAATGATAGTTATGGAAACTGGGGAAAAGGGAGCATGAAAGTAAAATTGTCTCTTTTGGGTCCATAATATCCTCATCGAGTGAATATTCTTGTTTTGGAGAGAAAGAGGAAGGCTAAAGCTTCACGGATCAACTCAGAAGCGAAACCTAACATCTGCCTGCCAGCAAATATATCAAGAAAGATAGGCAGAATATTACAGTGATTACACCACTATATACGAGTTAGGTAGATCTCTAAAATTGCATACGTGGAGAAGTATAATGTAAGCTCAGACAGTCAGAGAAAACATAATAAGAGATGCAAATTAGTTGGCAAGCTCAATGGATTGTTATAATTAAGGAAGGTCAACTGGAAGCATCCTCCTAGAACAGTGCAGTTGATTCCACCCAACAAGCATCATCATCGAACAGTGCAGTTGATTCCTCCGCCGTCCCATCCACTTTCAAGGTTAATAGCCTCCAGTGTATACTTCATCATTTTGATGCATCTGATCCGCCCATAGCATTGCACAGGCCCATCAATTAGGCTCACGTGCATTGAATTATATAATTTTTAGCTACTTGTTCTCTTTTTTATACTTAATTGTCTGAATAAATAGAATAGATGATGATTATGTTTCTTCTACAGGTATAATGAACTGAAAGACTTACAAATAGCATCTTCATAGCTTGTATTTAGTGTGCCAAATCTTAACAAAGTTTATTTTCTGTGTTTAATTTAAGCCGACATTACTTAACAGTATATTTTCTTTTCATCATCCTTTGTAGTTCAAGACCATGATATACGGAAATTAGTTCGGATAGCTATCAGATTTCTAGACTATATCTTTTTGACATTTGTCCAGTAAAGTCATTTCACCTTTTTGTAGCATTGACTCTAAACTGTTGGCAGAAATAACGTAATGGCATGTTAGACTTGGTCAAATTTCAGTTGCATCTTTATTCCTTCACATATTTATGTTCATACCGAGTTATGAACTCAACATTTTAACACTTATCACAAAACTATAGGACTAGTTATCTTTCTCAGAAATAAATATTCAGGATGCTTTTGATCTTCTATGAGCTTTGTGGATGGTTACTCTCTTTTACATGGTTGTAGGGACCAAAAACAAAAAACAAAAGATAGAGTATAAAAGTTAAAAAAAACAGTTGGAGATAATTGGCGCGGTTCATGTCAGTGTTTGTCTCTGTTGTGTGGAGGGGGGATTGGAAAATGTTAGATTAAGTCTGTTGGGTATTAGGTAAATGGGCTGTAACCCGTTATCCATACCCCTATTTGTATGACGATATATACATCTCTCTAGTACCTGAATAAAGGAAGAAGGTTAGGGTTTCGTTCTCTTAATTATCTCTTTCTAGATGGTATCAGAGCATGAAACCTTAGCCGCCACAAATCCACATTCAAAAACCTAACCACTACAGTACCGCGCCACAGTGCTTGTTCCTCCGCCACAGTGTTTTCAATGCCGCTACATTGCCTTTACAGTGTTTAATTGTCGCTAAAGTGCCGCCCCGTTTTTCAGCGCTGTTACAGTGTTTTGACGCCGCTACAGTGAGGCTACAGCCTATTGAATAGGTGATTCAAGGGCACAATATGACCCGATCCGGTCATCTACTACTGCCTACCTTTGATCTGCTCTTAGTCTATGTTTAAAGAACAGATCTCTACTACTGCCCTGGCTATTTGACTACTACCTGCCTACCACTATTGTGCAACAATGTCAGGATCAGATCTCTCCTACTCTTCTACATCTCCCTCTGCTGCTGCTGATCAGACTTCTGCGTTGAAGGTAGTCTTGGGGACTACAATAAAGTTGAATGGTTCAAACTATCTGCTCTGGGCTCAGCCTTTCCGCATCTTCATTGGCGCTCAGAGCAAACTTCCACATCTTCTGGCCTCTACACCACCCACCACAGATCCCACCTATAGTTCCTAACTCTCGTCTGATTATTGTGTTATGACGTGGCTCCTCAACAGTATAGAACCACAGATTAGTACCAGTGTTATGTTCTTAACCACTACGAAGGAGATGTGGGACAGCCTGAAGATTATGTATGGGAATGAGAAGAATGCTTCCCGTGTATTTGAGATTTATGAG